>KN833043.1:120197-148778 GCA_000827315.1 Piloderma croceum F 1598 | reverse complement strand
TTGATTGTTGGTGGCTATGTTACATGTCACACCTGTCACAATCTGATACTTCAATGCTAGCTTCGCTGCTCACATTAAGTTGGGGTCACAAATTGTCAGGATGTATTCTATATCTTAAGATATATAGTCCTGAACGCCCCCGAGCATTGATGATATCAACTGAACAAGATTGGCCAAATCCAGGATGAGCTGTGGCTTAGTCATGAGCCAGCCATTCAGAGCCAGCTGTGGCTTCAAGCCGTAGCCGAGCTGAGCTGTGGCAACACTAGTCCCTAGTAAGCATATGCATATGCCCTCTTGTATGCTGTTCCTCTTGCATGTATTTGCAGCATGAAAATATTTCTCCCATTAAGCATCTAGCTCAAGTTTGTAAAGATGCGCAAATTGCAGAGTAGACACTAGACAGAGTTCAAATGGATTAATTAATATAGCTGTCATTCAATAATATCTCACAATATCAGCAGAACTTAAATCAAATACCCATGGAATAGGGGATATGATATGAGATGAAATTCTATCTTATTTACCTTTATCATATTATGGCCCTCTGGCAGACCTGGCCTGCACTTTATAGTGATTTTTTTGTTATTATGGTAATTGTGGTTTATGTATTTGCTGTGGGGCCCATTTTCTCTTTTGAAAATCCTGTTCCGTTTGTCGATCTAATTTTTCCAGTCTGTCAAATTTGTTCCTATAGGCCTGTGATAGTCGTCTGTTGATGTTTGTTGACGGAAACCAACCTGTTATTGCCA
Source organism: Piloderma croceum F 1598 (assembly GCA_000827315.1). NCBI lineage: Eukaryota > Fungi > Basidiomycota > Agaricomycetes > Atheliales > Atheliaceae > Piloderma > Piloderma croceum. Next base: position 148,026 of record KN833043.1, on the reverse strand, counting down.
GGTTATCCAATGCCACTGCACGAGAAATCATTACATATAAAGCTTGGGTCCCCTGGGCACTTTTGAGGTCTACAAGGGCATGTTTCAGTGATTGACCTTGTATTTTGTTTGCAGTATTGGCGTAAGCAGGTAACAATGGTAGCTGTGATCTACTAACATTATATCCTTTTTGGCCAGGTATATTATATTTGAAACTGGGTTTTTCTGGAAGGATTGGAATCATGTTGTGACTTACGAAAAGATGATGTGAGATTGATAGCAGTGGTCTTCCCCTTTGGAGGTTCTGAAACACTTTTTACTGGTTTATGTGTCAAATGATGTATGCCTGAAATATCTTGAAGTTTCCATAAATGGAAAGATGGTGTCACCAATGCTGAAACAATGAAAACCCGAATTATGGAGCACACACCATTATTAAAAATACAGATAAATTTTACATGAATCAAGACTTGCAAATAATACAATCCTATAAATTTCAAAAAGTAAACAAAGGTCCTGTTCCCTCCCAGTTTAAAGATCAACACTTTTTACTGGCCCACTAAATAATTTCACACACCACCAATAAAAACTACCCCGCGTACTACTCTGCTATTTATCAGATCGTAATAAATTAATCACAGAAACACAAGCAATATGTACATTTATAATGAGGGCAAAAAAAAAAAAACACAGGCCAAAAGGAAACAAATTGATAAAGCACAACAGAAAATATGAATTTGGGTGCTTACCAGGCCGGTATCAGATTTTGCGACAACATATTATTGAAATAGAGACCTGGTCCCTTTTAGGGGCCAGGAACTGAATGATCACACCAAACAACCTTAGCACATTGGTACTGATGATTTGTTCAATATCTCTTGAACTGTGATGGCAGACTTAAGCAGAATGCTAATTCGGCAACAACTTCTTTAACCAAGAGCATTGCACTGCTATGTATATGGTACCCAGAAAAACCTGCCTACCCGCCATGACTATTACCAGGAAAAATACATATGATGATGATGGTTAATTAGAACATACTGGAGGAACAGCTTGGCAGCTTTGGTTTGTTGCCCTGTATTTTTAGCGTCCAATGGCTCTTGGCGGCTGAAAACTCTCGCGTTGGCGTGTACAAAGTCTGATGTTTTTATTTAAAACACAGACCAGGAGCAGCATCTGAGCACAGGGCGCATGACCTATCATGAGACTGAGCCCAGAGGGTGAGAAGCCACAACTCAGTCATTCATTGGCAAAGCCAAGACAAGAACAATGATGGATCAAGAGATGTCCAAGACTTATGGCATCTGACAGGCCGCATCCACACTCTGCTTGATCACATACTGGCCCAAGGGTCTTTCATCAATAGCTTTTGTAAAATTCTGTTTGCACAGATCTATAAAAAGTACACTTTTTAATAGATCTGTGTATTTATTTTGTTTGATTTTGTGATATTGCTTGAGGAGATAGCCTTTTGTTACAAAACTTACAAATGAGGCAGATGGCTGAAAATTGCAGACAAAAAACCTATCTCTTCACTCATTTTTGGAAAATCACAATATTTTATTAGAGGAATAGGTTTTTAAAGGACCACTCTATAGATCTGTGCAAACATTGTGGCACCATCCCTTGGTCTGGTAGCTCACCTTCTATTTTGTGTGTATCACCTGAGGTATAGAATTTTTCAAGAGTGTGATCATACTACAGGTATTGCCAGCCAGGTCCAAGATATATATTTTCAAAAAGCTGGACTAGCACTTCAAATATTGACATGGTGGTGGGTGGTATAACCTACTAACAATATAAGTTAGGCTTCCAACACAAAATCATATTTGTCGAGGCATTCAAGGTGTTTCCAAGCTGGCCACCCATGGATAGTTCAACAATGAATGGTATTTGCATATGATGGAACTTACCAGATTATTTTTAAGATACTCTGCAACAACAAATGATGGTCAGGAGGACAAGGCACGAATGACAAATGAATTACAATGAGTGGTTGCACAGTGAGATTTGTGATCATAAATTTGAATGTGACTCATTTTGTTATGGTGTGAATCACTTAGAGGCTGCTTCTTTTGTGCAGATGCCAATTTGGTCCAGACAACAATTTTTTTCACAAAAAATAATGTTTAATATTATGCCTGCTGGCATGGTTGCCAATAGTTGAAATCTTTCATTTCTGCATGTTTTTGAATTTTTAAACTAAATAATATGCACTAAGTTATTGTTTGTTATATATGTATGTGCACATGCACTAGGTACTATATATGGATATTCGGAGCTCATAGCACCAATTTAGGAGGGTGCCAAAAAAAACAACCAATTTTAAGTTTTAGCAAAATTGGTCTAGGGAAAGTGATCCCCTCACCAAAAGGAGCATTTTGGCTAGAGGAATAATAATTTGGGGTAAAATTGACCTTCTTAATTAGGATTCTTTCAGTTGTTAAGAATCAAAGATCATCTTTGTGCCAGTGTTTTCATTATATGTGACCTGGCAGCCGTCCATACTGTGTCTGACCATGAATCAGGTCAGTCTATGCTAAATTGTAAATTATACAATAATGACCATAATAACTAGCTCAAAAGTGGGGTAAATTCAAGCCAAAGTGAGTTGAGAAGTATCTTCCTATGGTTTTTGAATTTTAGAGGTAATAATTTTGTGAGACAAGTCCAAAAGGTATCAATTGCACCAAACCGGGTCAGTGACATAATATAAGTCCATAACTACACTTTACTCAATCTGGTGTATAGAACCCATGTGTGATCACCTTCCGAGAATGGGTCATAATATGACTCGTTTGCAAACTCACTTCATATCTCAGTCAATTCCACTTCAAATCTCTCTATTTTTGATGGCATGGCATGCTGTATTATTTATCTGCATTCTTTATGTGTAGTATTGATACTATTTTTATTTTATGACCTCCTGTGGGAGAGTATGTTGAATGAGAGCAAGATTGGCTTGAATAGCTTGCCAGGGCATGGATAAAGAATGAAAAAAATGGAAGTAGCTGGGAACTGGTAGCAGCACCTCCCTAAATGCACTTATTTAAGTACCAAAGCATAATACAACATGGTTGCTACAGAGAGCTCCAACTTTCTGGGCAGAACCTGAGTTGGAGTTGTTAGATTAAGAAGTGCACCATGTCTCAGTATACCACCTTCAGCACTAATTATTATCACTATTTGATGCACAGGGGATGTTAAATTGATTTTATAGGCACTGAAAGTGCCAATATGGACCTGCAGTAGGTCCCTCAGGCAGCTGATAGCAAAAATCATTCAGAAAGTCATCCAAAAGAGGAAAGTCAGACAGAGATCAGTAAATAGTATAATATGTAGGGATTCAAACAACACAGAAATATATATTTAGGTGGAGGAGTGTGTGCTCTATAAAATTGCGAAGACCAATTGAGAAACTGTGCATTCATGGTTGAGCAATTCATGTATGACCCGGTGCCATGTGTGATCAAGTTCCTGGTTGGACACAGTAGTCATCTTACTTAGAAATGTCCATATTCAATATAGCCACAACATGTATCTTCTTCTCGAGCTTGAAGAGTCATGGGACTGGCTGAAAATTTGTACATGTTTGGCAGGTGCGCAAGTGTGGTAAGCTCAGGACATAGGATGGTTCAATGGTGCATGCTAAGATCGTGATGTGGATGAACTGGGAAGGTTCAGGATTCAGAGACATGCCCTGATCAGGAATGATATGCTTGTTTTGTGCATGTGCTTGTGGGTTCTAGTTGGGTTTGTATGTACTAACTTGTAATTATTTTCATTCTTCAACTTGTTGCAATGATTTTCTGTTCACCTAAACATCCTGCACTTTTTAAAATGGCCCCAGAAATATGCTTGACACCTATTATGTTGACATCTTTCCTCATATGCACCCTGATCAACAGTGAATTGGACACCCTCCCAGCCAAATGCACTGAAATTGAAGGGGCAGGCTCAACAGATGCACAGCTGATTTTGATGGGTCAACACAATGCCCTTAGTCTTCCAGAGGATGAGTGAAAGGCAATTGTTGCTGGTGGACTGGACCAGTGCTACTGGCAACTTACCAGATACCTTTGCATGAGCCATTAACCTCCCTCCACCAGGACCACAGCTCATTTCTGACTCTAACTGTATTCCACTCCTTCACAGATTATTGAAGCAACACCTTACATAAAACTTGTTCTTGCTCATTTCACAGTTGAGAAACCTGGAGAAATTGATGTCATCCCATTGATTTACCTTTGTGCTGCTCTGCGCAAGGTACCTGGTGAAGAGGATGCAGTGCTCACTGTGTTTACCACTGCATTTAATCATGGCTTTGACTTTGGTTCCACCAGTACTATGCTTTGTGCTCGCAGTTGTGTGAGCTGGCTCCTATGCTGAATAGGGCAAACACAGGCAGCCGAAGAGCAGGAGTTGTTGGTCAGGTCAGTCCTTTCCAATGCTTTGAATTCGAAATGCCTGATTTGACTCAGTGTTTGTGCCACAGGGATTGGCTTCACTGGCATCAGTTTGGCATGCCACTGAGTGAATTTGTAAACCTCATCACTGACCTGGAACTCCAAGGAAAAGGCTTCATCATGGAGCACCCCGAGATGCAAAAATGTTGGAGGGTGTCATCAACTTGGCAAATGGCATGGCAATATACTTTGGATAAGGAGAGAAAATCCACCAACATGCCAGGATTCTTCAATTGTTTCTTTTACTTCCTAAACTCCCTGTTTTTACCTCTCATGATCATCACTCTTCAGCTTCATCCTCCCCAATGGTAAATGCCCCAAATATGTAACTACACCTTGTCATGGGAGAAATTTCATAGCCATTCAGCCCGTCTCTAGCTTCCAATGCGATGGCTAGCCAATATAATCACCTACTTCTTGGTAGCGTCACTTAATTTTGGGACCCATACCTCAAGACGTGGTGCAGTGAACAAAAATGCAAAATAAACTCGATGCCAGGTGTTGTCTGGTATTGAGAATTTTGAAAGCACAATCACCCATCACACGTTCATCGAAACTGGGCAGAAGCACATAATAGCCCAAATATCTCTGCGACAAATGCACCAATTAATAACCTTAAGAGTTGGGAATTTTGTTCGTCGAATCCGCATCGTTATTCCTCCGCAATAATCTATAGTGTCCAATAATCATACAGATCACGCAAAACCGCAATCGTATTTAAACGGCTCCAGACATTTTCAACCACACTCCTCCCTGTAAATATTTATTCGGCCTAGGTCGAATGACATCAAAGAATGACTTACGTGGGCAAAGAGAGTCAGGTGTGCCTTCGGCCACACCTTCTCAAGTCCTTTCCTACCTGTCGCGGTCGCCCACGAGGCAGGAGGCCGGGTTTCCGGAGACTGAGCATCGACATCAAGTGTAATAGTAGAGAAGTTCTGAAGTAGACGAATCATCATAAACGACATCTCATTGTACGCAAACTATCCAAAAAAGTCAGCAAAGATCAACTGAACGATGGAACAACATGTATACTGACTTGCTGGCCAAGACAGATTCGAGGACCGGCATTAAAGGGGACAAAAATGAACGGGTTGGTTATCAGGTACTTCTTCCGGTAATCCAGGAAGCGATCTGGGTCGAACTCGTTTGCTGTGAGGCGACATAAGTCCAGACCGGATGACTCTGAAACGAATGATTTTCTTACCATCTGGACCCCATAGATCGGTCCGACGGTGTAGCACAAACGCACAGTAGACGGTGCTGCAACACATATCAGGAATCAGATAATTCTGAAAAATCCATATTTTGGCCGTTACCTTGTGTTCGCCGGAATGTAAACAGGTTTCTTTGTGGGGTCCGGGGAGGGCCAAACTGCTTCGTTGACGGATTGACTGGTCCAAGGTATAAGAAGAGTGAAAAACAAGTAGCTAATCAAAGGCATACCGAACATCAAAAGGGCTGTCGAGAGCGGGAAGAAGAATTCAGATACATTTGATGAATATTTGTCAAATGGGCTGCTCACACGGCCGGGAAGAGTCTCAATGTTTCTGTGGCACAAATGTTCAGGGTCATAGCGGCTCTACAATATAAATGACAACTTGCCGTTTATAACCGCGCGGAGATACTTCATATTTCGAATATTGTCATATGTCGGTACCGCAGACGGCCCAACATTCTCTAGCACCTCTGCGCGCACACGAGCAAGAACATCTGGGTGTTGTGAAAGGAGGTAGGTCATAAATGTCATAGTCGCCGTGATCTTAAATATTTGGTTGATGAGGCTAAAGCTAGAATTTGGGTCGATGAGTGCTTACAGTATCCCGGCCAGCGATCAAAATGTTCAACACTTCGTCCTTGAGAATGACCCTGTCTAGAGTTTGAATCAATCGCTGAGTATTCAATGTGAATCCTGGGCAAAGTGGCTCTGACCGGTTGTCAGCTTGACCAAATGATCAAGAAGGGTTTCGCCTTCCATAACCTCAGTAGTCTTTTCCATCGGAACGGACGCCGACTGTTGTTTCTTGATTGCATCGGCAATAATGGGCTCCCTGCATCTAGTCAGTCGATAGAATGATAATGGATGGTTCATTCGCACACTTACAAGAAAGCGTTAACAATTTCCATCGGCTTCTTGGTTTTATCCTCGAAGATTTCTCCGAGCGGCCACATCCATCCATACATACTGCGCCTCGATACGAAGAATTGCGCATCTGCAAAAGCTCTGGCGAACGCATCTGCGGGACTAGTCTGAATGGGGTGTTCATCCTTGGCATAATATGGGTAGGGCAATGGGTCTGCAAGAGAGTCGACATTCTTTCCGAAGAGAAATTCCGAAGCGGAGTCGAGGGCAAATCGGCTAACCAGGTCCTAAGGACATGTCAATACTGCAGTGAAACGAAATATTACGAGACCTCATACTTGAATATCAACTGCATAACCGGCTCGAAGCCTATCCTTCATGTGCTTTATCGCAACATCAGCATGCCGTTCGAAAATGTTGAAGTCGCCGACTCTGTCGCGACTGAAAAAAGGTCGAGTCATCGACCGGTGAAACCTGTTGTATAGATGACGTCTTCAGAGAAGGTTACTTTCTTTTGAAGCCGAAAAGAATATTTTACTTCCACATATCGCCTTAAAGCCAAAAAAACAAAACAAAAAAGTGAGCCCAAGGAGAAGAGTATGCAAGTTCTAGAACTGCGATCTACCATCTGAATTAAACACACCAGTACCCAAGACAGACTGTGTAGCAGCACCAAATGTGGATCCTGCGCCATTGAGTGAGTCAGATCAAGAATAACACGATGATTCGTGATATAACCTTTGACGTAGTTCGGAAATTCGCTGGACAGAATAATCTGTTTTATATCCATCACCTTTCTATCGAAATGGCCACAGTATAAGACGCAAGCTTACTTTGATATGCTCAGGCTCGTAAGTCCAAATCTCGCTTTCCCATAATATATTTATATCGTGGACTGTACCATAGTCTTCGATATAGCGCCACACAAATTCCGCTGCAACACTTATGCAATGAATACCCGTTCATTGTTTGGACGGAGGAGATACACCTCACCAGGGTATCCGCCCTCCGCACTTTTAACCAGTGCCGCCAGATGGTCCAAATTTGCTGGCCACTTGCCGGCTAGTGGAGAGGCGATACGGGCTCCCAGTGCAGCTGCTCTGCGACGTTGATGCATTTGAACCAAACCATACCGAGCATAAGCAACACAAGGTAGGACAATGACGATTGTCGCAACCAAGACTGGCATTGGAACGTGAATATCGAAATGGTGGCTGAGACTATATCGCACTGCAACCATGATACTACATGGGAATAGCAAAGACACGGCTGAGCGAGTTAAGAAAATGACGCCTGGAGTGAGCAAAGCCATGATGGGTAGGAAAGCAGCTCCAGAAATTTGTAGAGCTCGCACTTTATGCTTTCGTGAGACTGCGCGTGCGGGGACCAGGGTGTTAAGGTGACCGGTGACTTGAGCTTACAAATCGGTGATCAGACCGGACATGATGTCACAATGCAGGTGAGGTTTGCCTCGGTCCACGGGTCAAGAGTGGACCGGAGGCAGTCACGTCTCAGTCACGTCCACATTTGGGTGCGTGTGATTTCGAGATGCGCGGATCGCACTGGCTGCCAAATGCAGTTGGCAATCCATATGTGCTTCTCGGCTTCCCGCTTGCCCTAGGTCCCTAGGCGACTCCGTGGCTAGTCTTCTGGGCTAGAGGAACGATCACATGACCCATCCAACTTGCTCGTCTTTGTACTAGTACCCGCTTGGTACCCGCAACCCGACGGGCTGCCTTTACTTTACTCTTCCTATCACACTCACGAGCTGTATGGTTTTACCAACCGACCGCGACAGGCACCTCTCACTTCCGGTACATGGCAGTTCCATGGTAACATGTCTCATATTCTCGCAAGGACGCATCATTTCCGCATCAGATGATAATACCATCAATGTTTATTCAACCATAGATGGACACATAATGCATGTTCTTAGAGGTCACTACGGCGGCGTTTGGGATCTAGCCGTAACCAATGACACGCTCGCTAGTTGTTCGCTTGACACAACGGTTCGTATCTGGAACCTTGCTACCGGGCATTGCATGCACGTATTTGGGGGACATACAAGGACAGTTAGATGTCTCATAATTGTTGAACCGGAATGGGCGCGTGTCGAGGGAGATAAGGGCGTTATTTTGAGCGAGCAATGGCCAAAACGGCCCATGGTCGTTAGTGGCAGCAGAGATTTTTCCTTGTATGTTTGGAATCTGCCTCGGGACGGAGAGCCAGAGTACAAGTGCTCTCATGCAAACGGACCGAGCCCCATTTCCACTGATGCAAGCTAGTATTTCTTTTTTTTTGCGGAACATGCGCTGACGTTTTGCCCCTTTTCGCTATAGAATTACGACAACCCTTATTTCAAACATCAACTTCGAGGGCACGAGAGTTCTGTGCGCGTTCTGGCTGCTCGGAGACGTATGTTAGTTTCTGGAAGCTATGATGCGAGTGTTCGCGTTTGGGATATAATCACAGGAAAATGCAAATGGGTGCTGCGTGGACACACGGACCAAGGTCAATTCTTTTGAAAACTCACATAGCGCTGTTTTGCTCACGATTTGTCATTTACTTTCAGTCTATAGTCTTTCTCTCGATCCAACATTTACTCGGGCATATTCGGGCTCAAAGGACAACACCATCCGTATATGGAACCTCCAAACAGGCCAATGTCAGCATACGCTAACAGGACACACTTCCATCGTCATTCATATCGGACTTTCTCCCCCTTACCTGGTCTCTGCCTCGCTAGACGCCACGATTCGCTTCTGGGACATCGATACCAGCGAATTACGATATACTCTCCCAGCACATGCATCCTCTATCACATGTTTTCAGCATGACGAGGTTAAGATGATCAGCGGTTCGAACGAAGTGTTGAGATTGTGGAGTATTCGGAGGGGAAGGATGGTGAGAGACCTGCTGATTGGAACCACGAACATGTGGCGGATCGCTTTTGAGGGTCGGTGGTGCGCTGCTGCTAGCACACGGGATGGCAAGACAATGCTAGATATTTGGGACTTCTCGAACGATCCGGACTGGCTCATAGACCCATCCGAAGAGACTGAAGATTAGGATTGCGATAGCGAGAGCACCAATTATACAATATGTACTGGTTAGTTGGATGGGATACAGCTATCCCTTTGGTACATTTCTGTTCGCTACACGCAAATTCAAAGATCCTCACTGGTCCGTTTTCGACCACTTTAGTGTCACTCGTCCGTTGGCCAGATTCTCGCCACCTTACTCCTCATGTTGATAGATGCCTCCTTATTGCCTGTCTTGTCATAAGCGTCCGCCAGCCCCAAAAGGATGTGCTTTTCATCAGCTCCCTCTCTTATGGCGGTCTCCCATGTGGTCACGGCCACTTCGAAATTTTTATTTAACATGTACGCTTCGGCAAGATTGTCGAGTGCGATCGTGTTGTTCGGCTCCAACTTTACTGCCTCCTTCCAAAGATTAATCAGCGCAGTGTAGTCCTTTTTCCGCTTGTAAACCTCTGCGAGCTCGCAACGAGAACCCCAGGCTTTCGGATCTCTGTTGATTGCTCCCAGCCAAGTAGTGATGGTTGCATCATAGTTGAAATCTGCAGGTGGCTCACGCTGGTATAGATATTTGTATTCGTGGCCTTTTCCGATCTCAGAAGGGGTACTGAGTGTCACCTCAAGGTAACGAGCGACCGGAAATCCCGCTGGAGCGGTAGCGTTAATTTGAGTATCAGAAACGATTTTGAAAGCGACGGCAGGAAGGTCCCCGAACATGATATTTGTTGTTCTCTCGAGGTGGTAGCCCGAGATCACGACGACATTCCCGCCCCAGTGCGGACCGCGGTCTGGAGTCAGGCTGCAGATTGTCGCGACGACCACATGCGTATATTCAAATACGTCGCTAGTTCCCCCAGGTCCTGTTACTCTGACCCCAACCGGTCCTGTAATCGCAGCTGGAGCTTGCGCTTCGATAAGTGAGTTTGACTTTATTTCGAAGGAAGCAAGTTCATCTCCAAAGAGCACAGAGGTCACCAGACGAAGCATCGATCCTGCTATCGTGACGGTATGGCCCGAATGGTGCTTGACGTCTGAGATGGAAGGAGGTGGTATGGAATCTGGTAGAGCTAGGGAGGTCATCTCATCCTCGTCGGACGTGTTATCAGATGGAGGTCCACTAGATTCACCGTCCTCAGTCGCACTCCCATCATCGCTATCGCTTTCAGGGATATAATCCTCATCGTCTTCGTCTTCTTCATCTTCAACCACCTCATTACCTGCCCTTGCGACAATATTCTCTGCCATGATTGCATCGGTGGGCTCCAGATCGGAGAGACCCGTATACGCAGGATCATAAATAATTGCAACCAGCTCGTCGCTTTCAGGAAATTGCCCATGTTTTTCACCACTGAATCCCAGCCAACCAAGTTCATAATCAGGCACATTACCTGCAGAATCAAGATGTATCCCGTATGGCACCTCATTGGGCATAGCCGTGAGAGAATAACATTCTGTATGCAAGTAAAAACTTGAATGGGGGTAGCTGCTCAGTAAAGTTAAACAGTCGGAGAAGTATAACTAGCTCACTTCCGTGCGGTATTTATAAAGGTTTGTACGCAAGACGAATCAATGACAATCAGCCGTCCAGCCATGAGGTCGTCTATTTGCGGGACCGTGTATGGATGGCCAGCAAGGGCAACATTAATATTGGACCGCTTTCCGTGGTGCCGAGACTAACGATCAAAAACATTATCTCAGTCGATTTTGAAATGAACAGACTTCATTTGACATTCACCCAATCGTATCGACCGATATAGACTATGCCCTTGTCGCTGTGCTTGTTGCCATTGGAGATGCCAACCTTTGAGGCATGACGGATATATTCGATGGGGGATACATCTGCATGATGCAAAACGTAGCCAATCATCCTGCGATCGCGGGGGTAGCTATTGTCATTGATCGACTCGTCCTGTCGGCCTATAAAAATACGAGACACCTCCCATCGCCCAGCCCTCGCAGCTGCGCGATATTGGAAGTCATTTTGAAGAATAGTCCCACCCTGTTGACGTAGCGTTGGTCCATTCCTTCAAGGCTTCTGAGCCAGGAGTGACTACCCGAACTCAGTGACACACGTACATTCCATCGTGTAGGCTAGAATTCATGCCCCCTATGATACACTGCATTTGGCCAAACAAAAACTCTCCTGAAGTGCACTGGAAGGCGCATGGAAAGTCAGACTGGACGTCAAGTCGCGGTATCTCCATTTTAAAGTGCTGTAGTAGACAATGATCACTTGAGTCTCTATGATCTGTCCACAAACCTCAACGTTGGTCCGCTTGGTCAAGTCGCCGCCTGCGATTGCTTTAGTTACCGGCGATACTGGTGTACGTTGGTTGGTCGAGTCATGGGCGCTCGCCGCTGTCGATCGAACGTAAGTGGCAGTGCTATATTTTCCCAAGGACCTTAGTAGAAGCGTGTGTCAAGCTGTCTGACTCAAGTCTGACTGAAGAATATGTAAGTACACACATCTTTGACCATTTGCCATAGTCGCAAATTCCCGACAAGCTGAACGCTCACGAGCGGAAGTCAGACGAAAAATTCTTGCTCAGGCTCTTAACGTTGCCGCGTGATGAGGTCCCAGGGATGATCCTGAGTGATGTCGGGGGTCTTACTTAAAGTTAGACTGACTCCAATCCATGGATCCATCTTGAACCAGGATCCAACACGGAGGTGATGCGAAAGTTTTCTCCGGCTTACAGCTAGTCATGGCTGTGCGAACTCCCGCCGTCATCGCTTCTATGTATCGAGCTACGATGTGTCGATCCCCGGGCCCGCATTGGTTGGGCGCATTTAGTTACTTATCAGCCGTAACACAATGCCGTCAATTCCCGTCTATTGCTCGGCCTCTTCCACCCCGCCGCACAACATGCACTGAAGGAGCAAACTCTCTTGGCAAGCCGGAAAACTCCTAAGGTGAGTCATCCGCGGACTTTTAAATTTTGCAACCGGTGACGTGCTAGTATTAGATCGGTAGTACTCAAAGACAGTAACGGAGATTCCATCAGTTGCCCACAAATTCCAAGCGATCTGTTAGCCATCAACGATCCCGCTCTCTAAGTCAAGGCTTGGCCAAACACGTGTTTACTGTACATGCTTTTACGGCATAGTCGGTTTCCTGATGGGTTTACCTAGACGATTCATGATCCTACCTCGAACTCCCTTAGCTAATGGCTGCTGTTGGTCCCTGTCCCTCCGGAGTCCAAACGGGGATAACTCCCGCTATATTTTGCTGGTTCATGCTTCTTGACTTCTCCCTAAGAATTAGTACACTATGCCAGGCCCAAATACTCAATCGGATACATATTTCCGTATCGTGTCTCTTTCCATTGCTCTGTATGAGTGAGCATTGATTTTGTCTGGTGAACGCGAGTAGTGCACTGATGCTACGATCACTAGTTACATCTTGACTTTACCAGCCGAATGGCGGCTTTACAGAAGTCAGAGCTCTATTACACGTCTGAGGTATGTCAAAAACCACTGTGAATCACACAGAACAGACATAACAGCTCCGGACTGTCCAGCATCGCATGCATACTATTTATTCTAATACGATATACGAGCATTCTCACCCTCTTCATCAGTATGTGTTCGGCCCCGTATCGCAATAAATAACTCGATTCAACTATACCACAGGTAATTACGGTTGGTTCGCCACCAGTTTTACACACGAGAGCTGTAGTCGGTTCTATATGGTCGCTCCCGTGTTGAAAGGTATCTTCTCCTTCGTTCCAAGATCCTCACAAAGCGAGAACGATGTGTATTGGATTTCTTGCCAGTTGGCCAGACGATGATATCGCAGGTAATCCTGGGAGTCAGGTGAGTTATGTAGTTTTACCTCGACTTCAGATCACGATCTCATGTTCCCATGCAGGACTGTCAACATCGCTCGACGAAGGTCGTGGGTCAAATGGGTCATGATTACTGTCTTCACCATTACCACTGCGCTGGAATGGTTTACAAACCTTTTCCACCGATATCGTAAGTTCCATTTCCTGCATGCTCCCCTATATGTATTTATATATGCCCCAGCTCTGACCAGTAATGCAAGTGCATCCCGTCTATACAGCACTATTCTTGCAAGCTGATCTTGACTTGATTTCAAGGGCAACTGCTCGGCCGGCAACAGCGGTCCTCATTTGTCTGCATGGAGTTTTCACCTTCTGGCGATGATATATGACCTTGTAGCTATGACCATCTCAACTGCGTTCTTGTTAAACATGGACATACGAGACAAACGACTCTCACAATTGCCCCAAATGTGGGTGGTTTTTTGTGTCTACGTCGTGTCCTCACTCACGTCATCAAAGCATGTTCTACGATGGCCTAGGCTATTTTGCTGTTCTTACCGGTAAAGAACATCGTCGAAAATTGCACTCCCCATTAACGAGTGCGTCGCAGCTGCGAATATTGTCAACATGATATTTTACCTAAGGAGTCGTCCTGCTCTTCAGGTCAGTGATTTTGTATATTTCTTTGCGGATACTAATCCTGATTCATTAACAGTCTTCAGCGTGAGTCGTTAACAAGTGCCAGAGTCAACCAAGCAGGTTGAATTGTTGCATTCTCAGGTCCAACTTGGGGTTCACTGTGGTCTGGATAATGAGCCAGCGCATTCTTATTCATCTCCGAGGTGCATTCCCTCTTTTTCGGCTGTTACTGGTTTCTGAGAGATTAACCCAGAGTTGGCTGCTGAGTCAAATACGCCGGACAGCATTGTTATCTCCCGAAATCTTGACTCGTCACGAGGTATCGCAAAATTCATCTTGTCGCTCTCTAATACGAAACCTAACAACCGAGGATGTCGCACCAGCTGTACAAGTTCACGTGGAACAGACATTCTCGGTCGAATACGACCCTCGGGAGCTCAAGAGAGATCATCTGCGCAAACCAAGCTTAAGTTGGGACTCTCGGTCATGACAGGTAAATAGACTGTTTATCAACTTTCCCGTCTCTTTGTTCTAATGTAATTGTAAGTGGAAGTCCTGTGCGCCTGCTCTCTAGATGCAATATTGTTGATGGCCGGAGACGTCATTTGTTGAAACTTGACAACCGTCAATGGCGATAATAGATATGGCACTATTTTGGTCGTTCTATCCTTATGTTAAGCTGAACCACTGTGCCCTCCGATGTGGCCGACCATTCACCTTTTTCCACTGGTCAGATTAATCCTACCCATAATTTATGGTGGTTTAGGATGGATCCTAGCCATATTCTCAAGGGCTGTTTCCACTGCACCCCTCTTGGTCCTTCAAAACACTGCACTCCTGTCTGCATAGTATTTAATCTGCCTTTACCTGATATCCGAATTCCTGGTCTGACGATCCAAGGCTGATCAGAACGAAATACGTGATGTGTTCGTACTGTTACATAACTTAGTACATGCTGTCGGAGACCAAATGTCGGCGCCCGCATCACGTGAATCACACGTCCTTTTTTTATTGCATTTCTACTCTGCGTCTCTAGATCTGCTGCACTCTGTCTCTTCATCCTCAACTCAGGGTAGTCGAGATAGACATCCAGGACGGCGAATTGATATATACTTCACTTATACGGATAGATTGATCAGCGAACGTATCATCCCGCGATCAAATGATTAACGACAGGTATGCGACATTATTTCGAGCCTTATATTATTGTTGTGTATGAAGCGTTTGATTGCAGGCCTCGGTAGACCGAGTTATTCCCATCGACTAAGATCGAGCATTACTTCTATGGTTTCTTCACAGAGTGTATTCTTCGAGTTCATCGACAATCGCTTGCCAACCCTTCATATGGTACCCTCGCGCTTATAAATTTACAATCGAATGACTTGAGACAACTTTGTCATGACATGGCCCACATTGGGTGGGAGCTTAGGTACACTCCGCGCCGGTGTTATCGACTCCGTTGTCGGGCGTCTATCGCCCTATCGATCGCGCCTAATTTGAACTGCACTGGCGTTATGCTGTAGTGCCATATCCCCCAAGTGCGTACTCGTACAATCCCCTTGTCGTGTTGAAAGTTGTAGCTCCTGGTGAGTTTGTGTGACTTCGCATGTTGCAAGTATGCTTACACTAGAATCACAGCAGAAGCACTTACAGATCGCCTCATCGTCAAGTCACAAGTCGCAGCATGGATATATTCATGCACAACATAGCCTATGCCGCTAAGGAGATTGATGTTAGAATCGCTGTGGCTGAGAAACTTCATCGTCCGCCATTTCCCACCGATCCTCCTCTCAACTTCCGCATTCATCTCTTCAAGATGAAGAGAGGTGGATCTGGTATGTTGACGCTTCCCACGCAAGAAGTAGGCGAGACCTTTCTACGGACGTACGGTCATACAAGCATCATGGTCAAAGGTCGCGAGATCAAGTTTCGACTTAGTGACAGGCCTGTGAATGAAGGACGTGTCCGCCATATTCGCTCTATTCCCTGGGAGGACCCTAAGGCACTCGAGGAGCGAAATAAACAGAAGGCGGAGGATTCGCAGCCAATTTATTTGCAGGGATATGCATTTGGTCTCTTCTGCAGAGATGGGTCCTTTCTTGTCGACTCTGATACGTCGGGGAACGGAAACATCGCTTGTGACCTAGATCGTCGGCAGATAAGACTTACTGTTAAACAGGACGCGTCCGACACGTCGACAACGATGGAATCGATGGTATCGACGATGATGGAAAAACTCACATCATCCATGAGCAGCCTCTTGTCCCCCACGAAATTCGCATCATACGTGCCTCCGCAGATAAAGACGGTGCATGCGACGGATTCGTCACAGACACCATGCTTGGTCATTCTCGATTCCGACACTCCTCCCATTTTTGAGTCTCAAATCACTGCTCTATCCATCTTCAATGATCTCGGTTTTGAAGATAAGCAGTCGTCTCATCGTCTACCATCTCTACATGATGATCACCAGATGCCGCCTGGCTGTCACTCGCTGTGTTTGACTTTTTCGTCACATGACGAAAGTCTGATTTTCCTAGAGCGATGTAGAGGGCTAGGTCTCACGTCCGTTCAAACTCGCGAAGATGGGATCCGCACCAGATACGTATCACATAAAGACGCAATGGCCGAGTTGAACAGTCAGCTTCTCGCAATGAAATTCGAACTTGCATTCGAGGTCGAGAAGGCTGTTTTGAATGGAGATCTTGAGCCTTTCGAAATTAAATTACTGAGCAGCACCATTCATGATCTTTCCAGCAGCACTGGTGGCCTACCTCCTGCTGCGTTTCGTTTATTTGTCACCACGCTACAGGGTTCTCATACAGATCGCCGCAGACGCATGCATTCAGGAAGTTCAACGACGAAGGCTGCAGATTTGAGCCAGCAGCTAATCGACGCTACGAAGGACTACTCAGCCGAGAGTAATAGTAACTTCAAGATGACGCCCTTTCTGGTCTCTCCTGCAACCTTCGAATCTTATCACCTAATTGTCACACCAACATCACGGTATT
Source organism: Piloderma croceum F 1598 (assembly GCA_000827315.1). Lineage (NCBI taxonomy): Eukaryota > Fungi > Basidiomycota > Agaricomycetes > Atheliales > Atheliaceae > Piloderma > Piloderma croceum. The sequence goes on along the minus strand of KN833043.1, from coordinate 131,022 downwards.
TAGAAGGTCCTATAGCAGACCAGTCGAACAGTATACTCCGTCGGTTTGGCAATCATGAATGCTTTCTCCGGGTGTCGATTCAGGACGAACGACGCTCGAAACTTCGGCGAGAACCCGGAATCGATATATCGAACCTTCTGCAATCACGATTTGGAGGCCTATTGATCAATGGTCTCCGTTTAGGCGGCCGTCAGTATGAGTTCCTTGGATACTCCATGTCCGGTTTGAGAGAGCATTCAGTTTGGTTTGTGACCCCATTTGAGTCTAATACCGGACATATGGATGCCGCAAAAATCCGCGAGAAGCTGGTACGTCCATACCCACACAGTAAACTTTGATTGACGAAATTTGATCTCATCAGGGGAACTTTTCTGAGCTTGCATATGAACCTGCTCGTCTTGCTGCTCGCTGGTCTCAAGCATTTTCTGCAACAGATCCATCTGTTACGCTTAAGGCTGACGAGATTCACCGCATTGATGATCGTATATCGTCTCAAGGATCCATTTTCACCGATGGCTGTGGTACAATATCCCCTGAACTCAGTAGAGCAGTCTGGGCCAAACTTAAAAGGATCAAAGCTCGCTACTCGAACTTACGCGCGACGCCCTCTTGTATCCAGTTCCGTCTTGGAGGTGCAAAGGGTGTTGTTGTACAAGATCCTACCCTCAATGGCAAAGTCATTTGTGTTCGACCGTCACAAACTAAATTTGATGGTCTTGACAACCTTACCCTGGACATCCAATCAACCTCGTCCCGCCCGAAGCACATGTTCTTGAATCGTCCTCTGATTATGTTGTTAGAACATTTGGGAGTTGTACCGGACGTCATCATCGGTCTCCAATCGACCTGTATTCGAGAAGTTCAAGCCATTCAAACTTCATTGAGCCAAGCGACCAAAGTTTTTCTACAGCACAGCCTCGGCGCATCATACCATCTCCCGTCTCTTTTCAATAACATTTCCGAGTACCTTGGGCTAGATATTTCTAATCGCCCAGACGGTAGTTTGCACCACCATCTAATGGCGGAAGCACTCTACTGCGCTGCTACACATGCGCTCCGTGAAATCAAATACCGGGCGCATATTTTGGTTCCTGGTTCGGTTACCTTACTCGGTGTATGCGATGAGTATAACTGTTTGGCAGAAGGGGAAATTTTTGCCACGGTTTACGATGAGAGCAAAACAATCGAACAGTCCATCGAAGGCCAGGTACTGATTACACGAAGCCCTCAAGTTCATCCAGGAGATGTACAACTTGTCACTGCTGTCCGTCGCCCAGAGTTGAGCCATCTCAAAAATGTGGTCGTATTTTCTTGCAGGTGTGTTGCTTTTCCGTATCAAAATGGGGATCATACTCATCCACTATACCTAGAGGAACACGATCTCTGCAATCATGCCTTGGTGGCGGAGACATTGATGGTGATGACTACAATCTTATTTTGGATGTATGTTCTTTTGTTGGGTTTTGTTTCACCTTGTCATTAACAGCCGCCTCAGCCAGATCTCCACCCTCGCCGTACTGCAACACCAGGCGCTTATAAGCCCCTTGAACGCAAGAGGACCGAAAATCCATGTACCATCAACGATGTAGCAGACTTCATAATCAACTTCGTTCGTTAATTATCTGTCTACTCTACCCGCCGTTACTATAAAACATTTCTAGATCCAAACTGACCTGGTGGGTTATATCTCTATCCTCCATCTCCGGATTGCCGACTTGAAGGGTCCCGATTGTGATGAGTGCATGCAGCTAGCAGAGGCAGCTTCGCATGCGGTGGACTTCCCGAAGACGGGAACTCCGGCAAATTTTACAAGTCTTCCTCGTCCACCGAGCCAAGAGCGGCCCGATTTTCTAGCCCCGGAAACAGTCGACTTAGCAGACAGTAACCTCTACTATCCCAGCGAAAAAATTTTGGGTGTTTTATTCCGAAATGTTCCATCAGCAGAACGTCCTGTCTTGCGATACGACGCTTCGAACACACCATCTGATGGCAGATCTATATTCAATGCATTGATGGAAATCGACCTGTCAGAGCTTGGTTTACCGCCACTCCAGCCTCCTCAGGATGACCTCATGGAAGAGATGGTACAGCTTCTTGAAGTATACTCAGAGCATCTGGTCTCCATTGCGCGAATCCATACTATTTCAAAGTTGCGAGGCGCTCGAATCTCAGAGGCAGAACTGATTAGCGGTACCATTATGGCGAAGTGGTCTGATCATCGCAAGAGAAGGGAAACCACCATTGCAATGAATTTACAGGTATCCATCATAATTCTATTAGTGTTCCACTCCTTAATCTTTCTTTAGACTCACGAGCTTTGCACTTCAATTCGGCGCGAGTTACGAAGAGTGAGCCTCCAGGACTCCGATGATGGCAAGTTTCCAATCTACGAGGATGAAGAAGGCGAGATAGACGACGAGTTGATTTTCGAAAAGAGAGTTGAAGTTTTCAGCCGAGCGTGGACAGCGTGGAAAGTAGCAGAGGACACACTGGCTGATGACCCGTTTGCTTTCGGTCCTCAGTCCTTTGGCCTAATCGCGTTGGGTCTACTATTGGACGTGATAAAAGATGCGACGGAAAATTTATACTAACTGTCCAAGTTTTGCCTTTGCAGTTGTTCGTAGGGACGTTTTGTAATCTTATATTCATGCAACATTTCTATAATGTCTAGTAGGCTCCTCAGCTCCACATATCCATTAAGCATCCTTTCTACGAAGTTCTCCTGGGCCATCTCAGGGAATGGCACAGTAGTAGACTGGTGACCCGCCCACCTGTGACGGCTTGTCCTCATAGACGGGGTGGTCACGAGTCTAGCGCTTACGGTTTAGCTAGGTTACCGGCAGCCGAGCTTTGTGGAGCCACTAAGTTGTCGTAAACGCGAAGTTTGCATCTGAGTGGTCTCAATCACGCATCCCACTCACCATGGGCTTATTAATGTTGTACTAGGAGGTACCATGACTTCTTGTAGTTTATGTATATAGCCGTTGTAGCTTGTAGTACAATAATCGTAGTGCTTTCAATGTGAATATAGATCTGTGGCAGTGGCGCGGACCTTGTGTGCAGCAATCGTTCTGGCTGAATCTTACATATTTAGCCTCGAATGGCCAAACTGTAAGCGCCCAGTTGCCTAATAGCCTGGTCTCAATATGCCAGAAATGTCAAAGCCTGAGAAGCCTGAAATTTTCGAATTCAGCAATCAAGGCCAAAATCGATGACGTTGACTTGATTGCCATGTTTGCAGATTCCCGTGAGGAAGTTAATATCTAAATGGATAAAGTTTCAAGAGTGGACGTATTCGATACGTAGTAAAATCTATTGGTGGTGCCGGAATTAGCGCTGAAATGATGATAAGGTTTTTACTAACGCCCAGGAATTAAGGTCCCAAAGGATTTCCTTTTCAGGATTTTGGCACCTCCACTTTTTGGGACCAAAAATTTGTTCGTGCAATTTGATAGTAGCTAATTATGAGGCCCTAAACTTTGAAAATATTTCAAGTTATATTGACTTACAAACTATTATAACTAGCAAATCTCAAGTGGCGCAAGCCGATCACCCGCTCGAAAAGGAAGGACAACAGAAAATTAGCTGCCAATAAAGGAAATCCTTTGGGTGGGCGTGCCCATGGCACTTCGCTGTCAAAAGCACTGACAGATCGCAGCAAGCATATCTGTACAACTTTGGTAGGCTAAATACAATGTATTTCCGCATAACAGGCACGTTGTCATATGCAGTATCATTCCATTGCACTGCGAAGTTATAACCACTTTGACACTTAAGTACACTGCCCATCAGAAACGGGCCGCCTTTGTCACCATGAACCTCTACCTAACGAATCACGCCAATGTCAGAAACACAAATTTCTGCAATGCTGATGGGCAAGTCATGTACAGATCTGAAACGGCAGGTTCCGTGTTCGCTCCAAACAAGGTGACCACGATATACAAAATCATCCCCAATGACACACTTGATGATATGGGTATGTTGGTACGTTCTATCTGCAATTATAGCGAGACTCACAAACCCACTGGCCATTAGCCGACCGATTTACAAATTTAGCGACTATTGCTTGGCGTAATATATTCACACCTTCGCGTTTAACATACGAAGGTCTTAGAATGCCGATAGCCTCTAAAGGAGTCTTCGCGCAGTGAGTTTTTGACCTGTTAATTATATCATTTAATAAAATATCCGACTTCAACCAGACATCGTGTCTTCACGGCGCCTGGCGATGGGCGATCATTTAAATGGACATTAGGGGTGTGGAGGGTAACGGTCAGTCCTAGCCAAACACCAAACTTATATAAGGTTGTTTATTTTAACGCCGGGTATGCAAGCTACAGTTGAACAATGGTTCAAAAACGATGGTGGCGCAAGGCCATCGAAGTGACATCGGGCTTACCACCGGAAGGCCAAGTCAAGCACGTCTCGAGATCTTCCCAGGTTTTGAGCATCTTGTGGACCTTATTTTGGTTACATATATTTACGCCGAGAAAATACGCAAAACTCGAGAGAAGGCTGCACAGAAGCGATTAGACTGAAGTACGTTTTTCTTTATGTGGCCATTGGTATTCCTTTGACACATATTTTGGTCGTTCGTCAATGAAATGGTCCATCCCAACATCAGCTCAATGCTCAGCAGCAGAAAGCGGTGGTTCCAGCACAACCACTTTAGAACACCCACCGACCTCATTCTCACGTCCCTGGTCACATCCACAATCGACACTCACCCCTGCCCTCCCTGCCCAGCCTCCCACCCGCCTTCGCCATCCACAACTACAACAACCTCAATCACGGACCCAAAAAACGACTCTCCTTTATGTCATACTCCGACTTCTTAGCCTCGATACCCGCTTCTTTTCACCTGCTCTCATCATTAACTACCTACGAACCGCTCCCTCATATCCCGATCGTGTCGGGTCTCATGATCCATCATCAGCAATAGCATGCGTTCATGATACAACCACAGCCCTTATTATACACCGAGTCATTTGCCTAGGCGCGGGAGCAGCCCGATCAGCAGTGGGGAGAGGGTTAATATGGGTGTGTTTGGCGAGGCTGTAGAGTTTACGATAACAGTACAATGCCTGTTGGTTATACTCCATGTCTCTACAAACGCCAAACAGTCAATCTACGAGCAATGCCTGAAATCAGCTCTTCACTCACTTCGAACTCTCAGCTAATTGTTTCCGCTCCTCCGCATCACGTCTCAAGTGCACAGCCATAATCCTCAACTGAAGTTCATTCTTCGGTTCGTTCAAATCCGAGTAACATTGCACCAGGCCAGCCCACGCGAATGACTTCTTGCATTATGTGGATGGCGGAAGGGATGTCGGCATCAACGTAGGTTTGATTTCCCTCGCCTACTACTAAGGTTTTGACTTGTTGTGAAAGAACAGGGCCTGATTGACGGCCTGTCTATTGAGTTTATTGTGAGTAGGGAGAGTGAATTGAACATTGGCGCACCTTCCGTCGTTTGCGAGACGCAGCTCGCAGATCGTCCCGGAATTCAGCATGGCATTCTCCTCAATATTGAAATCCCAGTCCCGCGTTATCATGCTTGACCCAGTTGTGCATCTGATTCGCGAATATTGGCCATGAGACGACTATAATACGCCATCGCAATCTGATCGTTGGAGATATGTGCAGCATCAGCAAAAGAGCCACACCCAGAAAGGAGTCGAGTTGGTTATTTGGAGGGTGAATATCGAGACAGCGTATTGTGATGTCCGTCCAAAAAGGCCTGGAGGGACGTCCAACGAGAGGTACTTAGAACAGTCCAATAGATGAACGCACGTGTATTTCGATCATGTGGCCCGGAAGTCGCGTGGTGGATGTGCGAGCTCCAGTGAGTCATCTCGCGAGCTGGTGCAAGCTGTATGGATGACATCCCGCTTAGAATACTGTCCAGTATTTTTCGGTGAGTGGTCATCTTGTATCAGACTTAATGCTCAGTTGTGACCTTTGCAGACAAATGTTTCAAGCTCTCAGATGCGAGCAAAACATCAAATCGGATCCATTGGGAGGCTGGTGCATGGCCCACGGTACATGAACCTACGATGCGAGCCAGGAAGGTAGGCGCTTTCTCGACCGTTGCGTTCTGATTCTTATTTCATACAGGTACATGCATGGAGTATATTCCATAACCGATTGAGACAAACGAATCGGTACCGGAGTTCAATTCGGTTCCTCGTTACTGGTACCTACCCATCGAACACTCACCCATCAATGCCAATTCATCAAACTTCACAGTTTCAATTTGAAATGAGTGCTCATTTCGGGCGCGAATGGCAATTAGAGATAATCTATTCTAATTGTCTATAAAATTTCCTATAAACGGTCTTTAGATTTTGGTATTCCCGTGTGTCGGCCATTGGCGACAGCCATTTCGTACGGTTCCCCTTGGTCAACTTTGCGTATACTTAAGAGCCGCTAGCTGCATTGAAGATATGAAACCGCTGCCGAGTTGATTACCGCTGGACCACTCACCAAAAAGCTTTTAGTCCTTCAAATGTCTTCTTTCTTACAACACGCTGGCCATATTCGTCGGAGTACTTTCAATCAGTACAACATACAGTACGCCGAATTCACCAACAGCACAGGAGATGACGTCATACTCGCTCTGAAACCAGTTGGAAGCCCATATGTCCATCGTTGCATGCCTGGGACTCGGGAATGGCTGATTGACAAAATCGACGACTGGCTAGGCAATCACCAGGCACCCAACATTCTGTTGCTACTGGAAGTCCGGGTGCAGGTAAATCAGCCATTACGTCAACTTTAGTCTCGAACCTGCAGGAGGCAGGTCTGCTCGGCTCAAGTTTCTTCTACAAGCGTGGTGATATTGCTCGGGGAGATCCTGCGGCTTGTTGGCGCACGATTGCCTTCGATCTGGCCCAATGCGACCGTGTCATCGCGAAGACCGTGGTAGAGAACATAAAGGGGAGGAAAGTGGATCTAGAGAGGGCAGATATTGAGTTGCATTTTAAGTATTTGATTGAGGAGCCATTGAGAGAGGTTTGGAGGAGACGCTGGCAAGGGATAGACGGGCTGACCCAAGGGACGAATGGTATATAAAGGGTCTTCCCGTTATTGTCCTCGACGCCTTGGACGAATGTGAGTCAGATGATTCGCAATCCGCGCAACGTCAAACCTTCATGAACACCATTACCAGACGGTCTCGCCTGCCTAGATCATTCAAGCTTGTTGTGATGAGCCGTGACCAACGAAAAACCGAATCATTTCGTGCCGTCTGTCACAACATTGTTCTCAACACTGGAGACAGCGCTGGTACGGAGGCTATCGAAGATATTCGCGTATTTATAAAGGAACGTTTTAAAGCTTTTACTGACCAGTATGAATCAGATACACTCTCGCCGATGGTGAACGGATGGTCGAGCACTTGACAAGTCGTGCTGCGGGTCTTTCGTATGGGCAGATACAGTGGTGAAGTTCGTGGAGCAAGGTATTTCCGACAAGCGGTTGGATAGCATCCTACAAGATCAATTTCAGGACGGTGATGACAGACTAGACGGATTGTACCGTCAGGTCATCAAAGTAGAACGGGAGCACGCGCAAGCTCTCGCTTGCGCGTCCTTTGAACTTTCGGTAAATTCGGACATTTCAGGATTTCGGGAAACTGTGATCCTTACAGCCGCGGTCACCGTCGGACTCAATTTAAAAGCATTGCAATTACTCGGATCGCGCCCCACCTCTCCAACATGAACTCGACTTCAAGATTCCTCAAACTAGTAAGGAAATATCTATGGATCATCAGGTTGTCCCCTCGTCGTTAATTGGACTTGCTTCTGTCCATGATGGCGATTTTCGTCGACAACATTGGTACTTTGATGGATGATGTCCTACACATTTCACACAGTGCAATGAAACACTCGGCACAAACAACCGATGTATTTGAATCAAACATAGCACGGATCATCGATGTGGGTTTTGTATGTTTTACAGAGTAGATCAACAAACAAGAACGAGTAAGAATGCAACTAGGAGGGTCTGATGAATACAAAGCAGCACGCTTGTCAGCATTTACTGCATCTCGAAGAGACGAGAGATCTGACCTCCGATACAGGCTCAATGGTCCAAGCCCGAGACCGTCAACAGTGAGTCATAGCCTGCCTGCGTGCGCCACTGTTTTCGTCAGTGCCAGTCAATTGTATCAGCGCTGAGAAGTGAGATAACTATTATAAAACTTTACCGTAAAGCAGAGGATTTGCTGATGTACATATTTGAGCCACAGCGGCAGACTGAGGGGCAAGTCAGTTAACAAAGGCTGAAGGACGAGAAATGAGCACATCAAAGAGCAAGATTCAATGGAAGTTGGGCTCACTTTGTGCCGCGAGTGAGGATGTCATTGGGATTCCCAGCAGATGGGTCACCAAATTTCTCTTCGTCGGGAAATCGGGTGAAGTTGGTGTCGAACATTGTAATCAAGAGTAAGTAATGAGGATTCTGAGGGTATTTGGATTTGCAAGTGAGTGTTGGGGTTCTTTCGACCATGGGTTGCCATTTTATATGCTCTGGAAGGGCACCAGGGTATTCACGTGTCAATTGCGCAATTTCTTATTGTCTGTTGACGGAAAGGAGCTCCATGGCGACATGCCAGTGGGCAGTGTCACCTGAGACATGAGTCATTCTGTACATTTGTGCAGAGTCATTGAAAAATACTATATTTGGAAGGTCCTTATGTAAGCACTTTCCAAACATAGTATTTTGCAATGGCTCTGCACACATGCACAGAGTGACCTGTGTCTCTGGTGTGTGCAAATAGCTGATAAGATGTGGAGTGGCGATCTTGCTGGTCGACTCTAAACTTATTTAAGTAATAAAACCTACTGCTTATGGTAAGACTAAAAGCAGAGCTGTAAAACCTGTCATTTTGCTGATGAAGGAGGCGAACGTGAGGCGACGCCGTCCATGTGATGATGGAGAGGTCATCGAAGCAATCTGCCGTAAATGATGGGGCCTCTTGTAATCCACAATTGTGAAATTTCTTATTGTCCGTTGACGGAAAGGAGCTCCACGGTGAAATGGGCTGTGTGCATAAATAGCTGATAAGATGTCGAGTGGCGACCTTACTCCCAGGTTTTGGCAGAACGCTTACAAATGAATATCGAACAAAAGGAAGTTAGGTCTACCATGGCCATACTAAACTTTCCAAACAGTCGTTCCAAACAAGTTCTGCCCTTATAACAGCCGCATGACTCTGAGGAAGATGATGCATTTACTCAATGCGAAGGGTTTTCGGTTATGAACTGGAGATAGAAGGCAGGTGCCAGGCACACGAAGGTGCGAATGTCCAAGCAGCACAATGTCGAAGAAAATATGTGTATCCAAATTAAAGTTTAACGTTGGGGTTTGTTCTTCATGGTATTCTGATATCGTGTGTTGTTTCTCGAAGCTTCCATTCTATGCTGAGAAACGCTGTTCATTTACTATTGTAAATATATTCGGATCTTGCAATCAAGTCGGAATTCGATGAGAGCCTAGTCACTTGCTCGCCACTCAAGTCCTAGGGATTGTGCTACAAATCCCCACTTATTAGCGGCATCTTTTATGCTGGAGAACAATTAGGGATAGAATGGCATAGGGAGGATCTTTAATTTACCGCCTGTCCGTTGATTTGCCGCCACTGTGACCAAGCCAAGTTTTGTCAATACTGATGAGTAATGGATTGGGATTCTGAGGCAAATTGTACTGAAGTGTCGCAATGAACTTGAGGGAATGCATTGGCACGACGCGATCGTCACCTGAGGATAGCCTAACATCAGATATAAGCGAATTTGAGTCTTGAGAAGACTGCTTACTCCCGGTGATCATGAGCAATGTGGCTGGTAGAATCTTGTCTGTAGGCACGTTGTGTATGGGAGACAATGGAAAGATAAAGCTGAATTGTTCAGGAATATGGGGATCTCCGTATTCACTCGTCCAAGCTTTCCCTAATGTTGCCCCGATATTAAATTCAATCAATGATTGACATGCGCTATGACGAACCTGCGGTGAATTTGTAAAACTAGGAAGCAGCAATCAGAGAAAACATAGTATATTGAAGAACCACCCGACTACCTTGAGGAGGTCTGTGACGCCACCCTCAGCAACGGCAGCGCCAAAATTTCCCTCAGGTGCCCGAATTATGGAAGCGCAGACCAGAAGACCTATTGAACCATTGTGGGGAGAGCATCAAGAGAAAAACAAGAGTGGATGTCTGACCGCCATTGGATGCACCGTTGATGACTACCTTGCCTGGGGCTGCGTACTTGTTCATGACGAGAAATTGGCTGTAGAGTGAAAAGCCTTTCGTGAGCCTGCGGAATCATGAGAATTAATGAATGGTGGACATACGCAGCGGCAACAAAATCATCGAAACAATTTCCCTATTAAGGAGGTGATCAGTTGCACCGGGAGTATAAGTTATCAGTTGCAGACCTTATTTTCTCGTCTTCTGCCACTGTGCCATTCTTCGCCGAATTCGCCTCCACCCCTGATGCTCGGAACAGCGAGTATTGCACCATAAGTTTGCATAAAGGCGCAGATGATTGGACTAAAGAATGAATCCATCGACTTGGCAAATCCACCATAACCTGCGTGGAGCAGAAACGGTCGTTAGATATTCGCTTCACGTTCATTGTGATCAAACAGGGGAAGGAGCTACCATATTGAATCGCTGGTGCCGTTCCATCAAATTCCGTTGATTTGTGACGAACGATAAACATCGGAACCTTCGTGCCATCTTTACTCTCATACCAGACTTGCGAGGACTCGAAGTCATCTGGGTTCAGTCCATTGACCTTCGTTGTCCAGAGGATGCTGAAAC
>KN833043.1:77620-105965 GCA_000827315.1 Piloderma croceum F 1598 | reverse complement strand
GTACCTATTACTATACTTGTGCCCAGATCTGAGATCTAGTAGACTAGGTATATAAGTAGAGTATTATTGTGTAGATACCTTGAACAATCATTAACTACAGTTAGCCTAAGCAACTAGCTGGAGTTCTCAGTCGCTCTTATCTTATGGCTTAGCATGGGTGATTCTGAGTACCAGGAACCATCCTCTTAGTTGAGGACCTGGACTCCATAGCCCTAGGTCTTAGGTTTGAGTTGAGTTCCTTACAGCTGGTGAGATGCTGAAGTGGTTATGTTGATGTGTCCTCACTGTTTTTGATGCACTGGTGGGCCGATGAGCTTGGCAATGAAAAGCTCAGTTGATAAATTTTCAAGGTGCCTCATGGTCTTGAACCTTGGTGACAATGAGGCAGCAGTAAGGTAATCTGGTGCGATAAAATCAGAGAATCAGTGAGCTGAACACAATTTTGATCAGAAATGGTCAGATATAATTGGAATGAGTCAGAAAGGGTCAAGTGATGTCCATAGCATGTGAAATTTTCACGTGATCATCTGTCTGCATCAGAATGAGTGTGAAAATATGTGGTTAACGAGTTAGCAGTCTCATCATCAGTTTCATCCTCCTGGGCACTAAGTGAGTGCCATGCTGCCATGTCCCAGAAGTGGTCATTTGATTGTGGCTGTGTGGCAGGAGGGGAATATTCATTGATATCCAGGTCATCAGATGTAGATGGCTCATTGACAGGTGGTGGTGGAAGAGGTTGCTGAGTTCTGTTAGGTTAGCAGTGTGGGCACTGGGAAGCTTCTGAGTGAGTAACAAACATTCATTTCATCCACTTCTTCATCTCTTTCTGCACATGCTCATCACATATGTGCATATTTAGCTTGCTAAAGGATGTGAGAGTGTTGATGCCGAGGTGGTTTTGGAGTTTTGTCAGTGTATTGCCAAAAACACTCCAAAGCCTTTTGTTTGAGACTCCATGATAGCATTTGATGCATCTAGGTCTTCCATGTTAGTGTAAGATGATCAGACAAAATGGCCGCTAGTACAACTACGCCAAAAGGCAAGTATACTGAAAGTCTAACTTTCAGTACTCCGAATTGTATATATGCTAATTATGGGAAATTAGGTAAGCCAAGCTTACAGTCAGTCATATTCTGCATCATGAGAAAGCTGAATGTAAGGACAGTGTCAAGATGACAGAAAGATGCCTGGGTGATGTTGGAGGCAATTTCAAGAGGTTCAAGGTGTTGTCTGATTCTGAGAAATAATATTTAATGAGGAAATAAAGGACATTTGCAACAAAATAACATTACAGAGAAATGGCATGCCAAAACCTAGAGTTCATGATGACATTCAGCATTTCTGTTGCATGATCCTTTGCCTTTTTATCTCCTATAACAATCATTTTCTTTGACTTGGGCCTGCAGCCTCAGCAGATACAAGCATCTGGAAGGTTGCTTTGAGCTCAAGCAAACATTTATAGGCTTGGTAATAGCCATTCATCACATGAGAACAGCTTGAATAATGGCCAAGGCAGTGCCTGTTATCTCCAATTGTGCATTTCAAAGTAGTGTGAGAACAAGGGTTTTGCTCTGTAGCCAAGCAATAAGTGCATTTGCAAGGTCCATGAAATCAAGAACATCTATGTTAGATCAGAAATAGTCTCCAACAGCAAGATTAACTTGTGTAAATGTATCAGCATCAGTTTATAATGCCACAATTGCAACTTAAAGGTACCTGATGGCCATAACAATCAAGTACAACTATATTAGCATACTTCAAGCCAAGCAGCCATCGGGCCTTTTGGCATTCACCTGAGGCATCAATGATTATTGCAATGACAACTGCACCCCACTCGTCTTGCATGGTAGAAATGACATCTTCCAGAAGCAAGATGAGTTACTCTGCAGTTTTTCATTCTCAAGATGCATCATGAACTTTGACAGTGCAAACCTGGCATGACATGAGTAATTTTTCAATATGTTGAAAAACAGTTTATAAATGCTGACTCACTTTGCCATCCACTGTGATCATGAATGCAATGAGATGGTTGTTGGAAATTGATTGGGACCCAAGGAACTGAAAACCAAATTAATATCATAGAGGTATGGGTACAAATGTGCAAGGGGAGTAAACTAGAAATACGTAGCTATATGTGATGCAAAATAACGCACAGACCAAGTAAAGTTTACCGTATAAATACAAACATACCATATTAGGAAATGCTCCTGATATTCTTGGTGTTCGCCTCATGCACCAAATCTCAACAAGTTTTCATTGCATATTTTCGCTTTTACACCATTTATTGATATTAAATGTCAAGATTTATGTAGTGAACATTAGTTTCTGTATATATGAGAGTCCCTGTAAAATTACAATGGCCCCTGGAGCCCACATAAGTGTAATATAAATGATGTGGCTGACAAAAATATTAGCATTTCCCTTTTGGGAATTGAACCTGCCACCTTGCCGATGCTGTTTCCCTCCACAATAGACATATTATGCCTCGGATCATTAATCAAACTTGCGGCTATACATGTAATCTACACATTTGACAAAAAAAGAGGGACAGAAAAGCTCTGAGTACTGTTTCAATATTTGGCAGTGGCTGTGCTCGCATTTTCAGCGATCCTTTTTTCTCCTCCACCGTGCATTTCTGCCACTATATTTGGTGAGACCAATTGACTATGAGTACTAGCGCTACAAAATCTTTGAGCCATAATTTTAAAATACGCCTTTAATATTATATTATTCCTGATTATATGCCATAAATAAGTGATATCTCCAGAGAGACATAGAAATTCAAAATTCTGGCACAAAGAACTTCTAGAGGTGGTTAATTGGAGTATACCTTGTCTTTACTCCTAAGCCGGAAACATTGAATTGAGCTCAAAAAAAAGATCGCCGATTGTGGGTCAGTTTTGAATTACGGATATTTCCCTTTTAGGCAGTTGATGTAAGCAATGTGGCACGGCACTTGCTGGGACAGTGCTGGTACCCACTTTACTGACCGTGCTGCATGTCGCAGAGCCGTGGATGGCGGCCAATTCGACGATCGACGGCCAACGGGCCGTTGTGCAAGGGCAAGGGAGGTAACACGAGGCGGTTGGGAGCCAGCCCAGGCACTTTACAGCTTCCCGAACGGGAAGCATCCGATGGGGTTATGTAAATTTCCCGAGATAAGTAGATCGTTGAAATCGTACAGTATCCGACAGGCTCGGATCCAGCACGCACGTCTGTGCAGCCTTGTACACGCGTTTGGTGGCCTGGTCGCTGATTTATTTAAACGAGACCACAGGTTTATCGTGCTTAAGCCATACCCCTCACTTCGCACTATGCTTTCACAGCTGGACTTTATCAGGTCCTACAATCATACACTTTCTTCCACTTTCTCTCATCCTTCCCTGCCGCTTACTCACCACTCTCAAAACTGGTCTCTCTGCTCAAACGTAATTCCCCTTCCTACCGAACCCAATGCTCTCGCCCTCTCACCAGACGAAACTCTTCTTGCCGTTGCGGCAGGAAGTGAAGTGCTGATCTATAGCACTGGGGATAGTATGAATTTGATCCACACGCTCCAGGATCATGGATCGGTCACCAGCGTGGAGTGGTACCCCAACGGAGAGAAAAAGTTGGTTTGGGGCTCAAGTGTCAATGGAATGCGTCGGAAAGAAGCTGTTCGGTTTGGGGATTTGAACAAGGAAGATTCACCTACTAAGATAGATTTAGAGTGTGCTGCTACAGGTGCACGTGCCTTAGCCGGAGAGCCTCTTGTTCTTCAAGCCGGTCGGATTGGCAATCAAGATTCAGCTCAGCCGTCTTTCCTCACCAGCAGTCAGCGAGCCTGCGTGTTTAACAGGGATACATCAGCCCAGGTAGTTCGGCTTTTGAAGCTGGTCGACATTTGTCTAATCTACTAACGATCTCACCTATCAGGAGCCTCGGGATAACCATCGTAAAACTGCTCCATCTGCATCACTTGAAATTGATCTCGAAGACGTTGCTGCAAGGGCTACGACCACTGCAGCCGAGGCTCTCATCTCAGAAGCCGGCTGGACGAGTACCGAAATTTCAGCAACAAGGCTTCAGCGCTTAATTTTTGAAGCTCTTCTGGAAGCTCAAGTGAAACACTATATTCTTCGTCGTCTCGCCTTCCCTGGCTGTCTTGCCAGCTTTGGTTCATCCTCATTTTCCCCCGATGGGAAAAGTTTATTTTATCTCCCCACACGAACAACTGTGGCGGTTCTCTCCGCATCCACTCGATCAGAGAAGTTCCTCCTAGCAGGCCACACGGACAGTATCATGTGGATTGGAGCCAGCTCTGATGGCAAACTTCTTGCGACGAGCTCTTGGGATCAAACAGTCAAAATTTGGGATCTTCAGGACGGAAGTCTACTCAAAACTTTGAGAGGTACAAGAGGGCAAAACTGGTCGGGGAGCTGGAGCCCTGACGGGAAACTGATTGCTGTCGGCAGTGGGGATGGAACTGTTCGGGTTTGGGATGTACTGTCAGGCGACACCGTGCATGTTTTGGGTGAGAGCGGAGACATGTTCTCCGACTGGGTTCGAGGCTTAGCTTTCGATGCTGCTGACGGACATTCATTGGTTGCTTCTTCGCGTGGAGGCACCGTTCGAATTTTCGACATGGGTTCTGGAGAGTGCACAAACTTATACCAAATCAACCTCGTCGCATCGTCCCCTCTTGGTCGACACGCGCAAGGATTCACGGAGATCAGCTACACACTCAAATATGCGCCGTTATCTAGTACGCGATTTGGGTTCAAACCTACCGATGGAAGGTTGGTGGTCTATGATACAGGCCGAAATGAGATGTGGGAGTTTATTCAGGATAGGAAAGGCAGTGACAGAATTTGTGGATCTGGCATGTTCCTCTTTGCAAAGAATGGGAGAAGAGTTTATTCGGGAGATACTGACGGTGTAGTGAGGGTTTGGGATCTGGATTGAAGGGGAACGTAACTGCTCGCATTCCAAGCAACAACTGTCCTGGTATCCTTGTATCTTGACTACACGGTCGACTCTTGTCCACAGATGCGCATCCAATCCAACTGAAATTGTTAAATTGTGGTGCAGATGGGAAGCTGGTGCGGGCGAAGTGTAAGCCTGCTAAACATGCACTTTACTTTTGTCAACACGCCAATTTTTGCACTCACTCGGAGCCTACATACCACATTGCCTACACAGGAATTTGGTCAGAATGTCTGTGCTATCACGCCAAGGTCGCATGACGGTGAAATCCTTGTGATCATCAACGCGGAAATCAAACTCCATCGCTACTTTCAAATGATCCAACAACACCCTCCTAGTAGACGTCACGCATCTGCGTCGTACTTCGGAACTTGTTGATCTACTCTACTGCGAGCTTGGCAATGAAGTCCATCCGATACGTGTCGCAACTCAGTATTCCGCACGAGGATGTTAACAACCACATGCAGCATATCGTAAAGGGGTCCGCCACGATGATGTATCTTACGAGAGAAAGTTCGTAATGTCGGATAGCCACCCTTGTTGATGGCTGAGACCAATTGAGTGAGTGTTACAACGGAATGAAACCTTTTGCGAAGGTCCTCTGTCGGGGAAAGGGTTTGTTCCGTTGCCTTCGAATTCCCTGGTGGGATTGTATATTAATTTTGGTACACTGCCATAGACAACGTGTTATGAGCATACCTGAGATTGGGTCCATTACTGGCAGAAATCCGGGTACAACACAACGGCGCAAAGTCGTGGAGGTCGATAAGTTGAACTTGACTCATTAGCACGTGAGCGAAATCGAGCAATAGGTATCGTATTCCCACGCTCGTGAACTCTGATGGCCAGTCGAACGGGACATCGTCGGGGGGCTACACCAATTACAATTACACCCCACCCCAAGCCCGCATTAAGCCTCGAGGAATGGGAAGCCAGAGCCCCGCTTGGGGATCTTGAAACAAAAAGTGTCAATGCCCTCAAATTGGCCGGGGAAAATGCACCTCTACCGCTCAAAGTACGTTCTGGTTGCGGCTCTATGTCAATTTCGTATCTCATTTTTTTCCCCGTCAAGTTCAGTATAGATGAAGCAGGTCCATCACGGCCATCAACACCAAACCTCCGTACGAAAGTGGGTTCCGACTCGCCTCCCACGACGCCGACAAACCGTCCAGTAACTACAGCTCATCCCTACACTCACCCTCTGCACCCCAAACAACCCGTCCAAACTCCACAACAATTCTACGACTGGTTAGCCCTCATCGATCGCTCAGTCGCGCATAGCCAGGAGTCCCATTTTCGTGCACATGTTGCGAGTGTTGCGGAGCATCTGGAGACGTGTGATCGGCTTGTAGAGAAGATTGACGAGGTTGATGGGGAGGTCGAGGGGATGCTTGAGGGATGGCGGGGTGTTGAAGAAGGTGGGAGAAGCTTGAAGGATGCGTGTGAGAGGCTGCTTGAGGAAAGAGTATGTTGGGTACCATACTTTCTGACTACTGTGTGCTGAGACTCGATACCACAGGACCGTCTACTCGAATTAACGGACGACATCGGGGCGCGATTAGAGTATTTTAAAGAACTGGATTACGCCACGCGTATGCTCAACCACCCGGGTGAATCTCTCGTGCTCCAAACCGACTTTTTATACATGGTAGAACGCGTCGACATTTGTATTGACTACCTCAAATCACACGTACGGTCCCCCTCCCCATCTTGATGTGGCATTTTTTAACCTAATTGCCACGGTTTTTTTTTTCCAGCGGCATTTCCGGGAAGCGGAGATCTACCTCCTCCGATTCCAGCAATGCATGACACGAGCGATGACCCTCATCAAGATGTACTTCGTAGGATCCCTACGCGCATTAACGGCAGATGTATTCCGTCGTATTTCAGAAAAGGTGGGTAGTCTCTGTCGAACTTGGGCCAACCGTGTCATGCTCACACACACGCGTTTATGCAGGACGTATCCCAAACAGCACAAATGCATCTCCTGTATACCCGTTTCCGAAGCGTCTCCGTCCCACTTTCTCCTCTACTCGGCGAGCTCGAACGTCGCGCAAACGCACACCCCGACGAATTATCAGCTTTATTGGCGGAATGCCATTCCGCGTATTTCGGTGCTAGGAAGGGGCTCCTTGTGAGCCGGCTCGTGGAGGAGATCAAGGGACTTGATCCGGGGAGGACAGAGTTGGTTGAGTTGGTGAGTTATTATCGTTTTTTTTAAAAATGAATTATGGTGATTTTTTGACATGTGTCTGTCTGTCTATCCAATCAGACGCGATCGGGGTGTAGTTATCTCAAACAGTTGTGTATGGATGAATTTGATCTGTACCGTGAGTTCTTCGATTCGGGCGAGGAACAATTGTAGTACGTGCTTACTCCTTCCTTGATCAGTTCGTAACTTACTCATGTTCGCGCCAGTGCTTACCTCGAGAACCTCTGTGACTACCTCTACGACGACCTCCGCCCCCGAATCTTACACGAACCCCGCCTCACGGCTCTCTGTGAAGTCTGCACAGTCCTCCAAGCCCTCATGGTCCTCGACGTTCCCTCCCTCCCCTCCCCCAACACATCCTCCTCTTCCCCCTCCGATAACGAGGAAGACGACAACAACGAACTCACCGTCGACTTTGACAAACCGCCGAAGAAAGGCTTGGGAAAATTGCATATCAGTCATTTATTGGAGATGGTGCTGCAGGATGCCCAGACTAGACTGTTTTTCAAGGCTCAGAGCGTGATTCAGAGTGACATTCGGTATTATACTCCCAAGGGCGAGGATTTGGCGTACCCGGATAAACTAGTCGGTAAGTGGTATTTTATTCATATGACTATATCGGAAATGCCGTACTGACTATTTTTTTCTTAGCTGCCAGGAAACCGCAGACTGGATTCGAGATCAAGGAGAAGGAGAGTGTCAGCCAGTTTTTCCAGCTGCCTTCTTTGGATAAGCAGGAGACGTGGTTTCCGACATTGCGCAAGACGATATGGGTGCTTTCTCAGCTCCATGATTTCGTCAAGGTGCGCCCCATTGCCTATCGTTATGTTACGCTGCTAATATAATCACACTGATTAATACAGCCGGCGATCTTTGACGACATCGCTCAAGAAGCCGTTAGTTTATGTCGGCAGTCTTTCATAACTGCATCGGATATGATTAGGTCCAAGGATACACCTTCGAGCATGTTGGACGCGCAACTATTTCTCGTGCGACACCTGCTTATACTCAAGGAGATGACGCACAATTTGGACTTTGCACGGAAAGACGTTCAGCCTATTGACCTTGGTGGAGTTACGGGTATGTCTATAATCCGTGGGTCATTGTGATGGATGATGATAATGACCATGGCAGAAACTCTGGCTTCGATATTAAATCGAACGACTTCATTATTACCGAATGCGCTGTTTGCGTCGCTTGGAATGCCCAGAGGAGATGATAATTTAGGAGATGCTAAACACGTATGTTGAACGACTCCTATCTCTTGTGCGCTTTATTGACAATACCTCATCCTAGGGTATCGATCATGAGCTCAAACAAGCCTGCGAGGACATCATCTTCCTTTGCTCCGACCCAATCTATTCATCTATCAGACTATGGGTAGACCGTGTCCACTCGCACACTACAACTCAGCACGCACACCCTGAGCAACAGCCACTCACAGCTCGAGAATCATTTGCTCAACCTGCAGCAGAACAGCTGCACGAAAACTTCCGTCTAGCATATAGCCGGGATCTACGTGCGAACGTAGCGAGGCTCAGATTGTACTTGGAAGACGATCGGACGGTGGGTGTCCTGGTGGGACATGTGATGGATAGAATTGTGGACGAGTATGCGGCGTTCCGAGAGGTGGTTTGGAATATGTATATGGGTGCCTTGAGGGATGTTTTGTTCAGCACGCCGACATTGAGGGAGAACCTCAGGGCAGTCTGTGAAGGGGAAGTCATTGATTCTGCTAGTACATAGAACCACAACAAAACTTTTTTGGCGCTGCTTGCAAGTTGCCAAGACCATTGTAACGAAGATAAGATAGGCCTCATCCCGTGGGCATGAAAAATCTAATAAACGGCTCAAAATGTAATTTTTCGAAAATTTTAAACCACAGAGTTTTTATAATTCTACTTTATGACAGATCTGTGGTAGCAGATTTTTATCCCTTGCTCTCATGCCAATGATATTATATTTGTGGTGAATGGTAGGTAGGTAAGTTTATTCCGGGGAGGTCCCTTTTAGGAACCACCATATCCATACTAAGTACATGTTAAATAGTTACATATACCCTATGGAGCCCTCAACCCCTCAAGTTGGTTTGATCAACCCATCTCAACTAAAGAGAAGACTGGACGGGGACAAACTGAGCCCAGATTAAGTTCCTAAAAAATAAAAATAAAGATCTTCTTGTCTGGATTCTAATTTATAATGACACGCCAGCCTATGTTGCATGCACTGAGATTCTCAAAGACACTCACCGACTTGGCAGGTCAAATAAACTGACCTCCTATCAGGTCAGGTTCAAAACTGTGTGGAAGAAACTTGCCCAACTCCCTGTCAGTGAACTTACCTATAATATTGACCTTGCAATGTTCACATGCGACTGTGGTCAGCAGAAGTACGAGGCTCACCATCTCTGCAAGCACCTCATTCAAGCTGTCTCAGAGCTTGATATCCAGTTCTGGTGTCATGTTGTTTGTCACCGTAGGGCTCCCCTTTACTGTCACCATTGCCTACTCCCGAGTGGCTATCCAGAGTCATCTGACAATGGTATGATCACAGATGGTGATAATCATGTCTGGATGAGGGATGTTGCAATGCTCTCTGGCGGGCACTGGCGGGCGATAACCACTGAACAGCTGATTGAGAAACGAACATGGAATAGTGACCCGGAGGAACCAGAGATGAGGAGTAGCTCATCCATCACTGACTCTGATCACAGCTCACAGGTGGAGATGATGAAGCACGCGAAGAAGAAGTACATATTATTTGCCTATTGTGTTGATACTTAGCTGACTTGATGTTGCTGAAGCTATTTCACATGGTTCAAATGCTCTCTGTTTGAGCAAAGGAACTAGCTGAGGGGGCACACATCATCAAGACTCAACTCACCCATAAAAACCTGATCTGGATGCAAAGTATTCTCAGCCGAAACATTGGCAGCGATGTCAGTGATCTTGTGCATGACATTCATCAGCTTGAGTTGACAGGAAGGCAGTGTGAGAACACTTGGGTGCTGGCTGGCGATCATGATACTGTTTGAGGAATACTATGGGCTACCAAGCAAGGGAATGGAGCACTCAGTAGGATGATGTGGCCATGGATGGCTGGTACGTGTATTATATATATTTCAATCTAATGCCTCAAAGTGACTAATTTGCATCCATCACTCTAGAAATATCATGTATATCCACTACACCGACTCACCCTCACCCCCCGGTTTACCACCTTTCTACAATACAAACCTACGCCTTTCAATTACAATTACTTACAACCTTTGTCCTCCCATCTGGACATTACCACCTCCGTCTGTCAGTGCACTCCATACTAACTTATACATCACTTATGCTGTCTTCCGTTGCCATAGTATCACAACCGGAATCATCTGTAATACCTGGTATTGGCACTGATTACTGGACTACCACCCTACTACAATGATTTAGGTGTACTATCGTTTGAAAACAGACTTTGACACGCAATTCACACATCAATTCACACCGGGAATACCAAAATCTAAAGACCCTTTATAGTAAATTTTGTAGGCAATCACAATATATTTTGTACAAATAGTGCTATAA
Organism: Piloderma croceum F 1598; assembly: GCA_000827315.1. Taxonomy (NCBI): domain Eukaryota; kingdom Fungi; phylum Basidiomycota; class Agaricomycetes; order Atheliales; family Atheliaceae; genus Piloderma; species Piloderma croceum. Next base: position 95,219 of record KN833043.1, on the reverse strand, counting down.
ACACTCACAAAAGATAACCTAGAAATGATCACAATAGGACCAATTATGGATAATCTATAAGCTAATCTATAACAAAAATTTAGAGATTTTGTGTAAATGCCATTTATAGCAAGAACAATAGATAATCTCAAGGGAACACTATTGTGCCTCTTTATAGGCTCTTAGATAATCTACAAAGACTCACTAAAGGTGGTGATGTCAGATAATCTATTGTGAAACTCTATAGCGAGTCTTTATAGATTATCTAAGAGCCTATAAAGAGACACAATAGTGTTTCCTCAAGATTATCTATTGTTCTTGCTATAAACGGCATTTACACAAAATCTCTAAATTTTCGTCATAGATTAGCTTATAGATTATCCATAATTGGTCCTATTGTGATCATTTCTAGGTTATCTTTCATGAGTGTTTATAGCACTATTTGTACAAAATATGTGATTGCCTACAAAATTTGCTATAAAGGGTCTTTAGATTTTGGTATTCCTAGTGTGGTTACGCAGAGGCTTAATGGCTTGCCCCAATTTGGGTCAGCGCCCAGATCTGCTGGGTCAATAGCATTCAGTTCTTCAAGTTCTACTGTGCCCTCACTGGACTCTCTTGACAGTCTTTGCAGGGTCAGGCCTTGCAACACGTATTGGATAGACTTCATTGCCAGGCTTGCAGTAGAGTAGATCAACAAATTCTGAAGTACATCACAGATGGGTGATGTCTACTAGGAGGGTGTTGTTGGATCATTTGAAAGTAGCAATGGAGTTTAATTTCTGTGTTGATGGTCACAAGGATTTCACTGTCATGCAACCTTGGCGTGATAGCACAGACATTCTGACCAAATTCCTGTGTAGGCAATGTGGTATGTAGGCTCTGAGTCAGTGCAAAAACTGGCATGTTGACAAAAGTAAAACACCTGTTTAGCAGGCTTACACCTCAGACATAAAAGCATATTTCCCCCGAACATAATTTGATTATCACTGTAAGAAATAGCCTGATTAAGGTTTAACCTGCATACATAGCAAATAAGTAATCACAGAATCTAATTTTGTCTATTGTTCTGTCCTCCAATCACAATCTGATTGTGTTTGCAAAGGACAATTAGATTATTGATTGGAGAAATAATTAAATTCTGTTCTTCTATTATGGACAAGGTAAAAAGGTAAATCTAAATTCTGATTCTGTAATTACTTATTTCCCCCGGAAATAATCAATGAAAATGTGAACTCACACTGTCATCCCAATTTTGCTTGGACTAAAATTGTTAGTACCTAGAAATGTAGGCCTTTGTCATGCCTATCAATCCATCCTAGCACCAAGGGGATTGGATTTTGGTTGAGGGAGATATCCGCAATCACATTTTCATTGATTATTTTCAGGGGAAGTAAATAATTACAGAATCAGAATTCAGATTTACCTTTTTACCTCATCCATAATAGAAGAACAGAATTTAATTATTTCTCCAATCAATAATTCAATTGTCCTTTACGAACGCAATCAGATTGTGATTGGAGGACAGAACAATAGACAAAATTAGATTCTGTGATTACTTATTTGCTATGTATGCAGGTTAAACCTTAATCAGGCTACAGTGACTCAAAAAGGAAATGCATCACATGTTTGGAAAGTGGCTGATGTGCAATTTTTGTATCTCAGCACAAAGTTGAGATTTTGCTTAGCTCCATAAAGTAAACTGGTAGACAATATGTAGACCCACAAAAAAATTTATATAAAGTGAATTTAGGGTAAAATTTTGGATTGCTAAGAAGCTAGTAGTGAAGGGCTGATTTTGGCTAACTTTGCAGCATTGTGGGCAGTTGCAAACAGATTCTGATGTCAAGCCAGACCAGTATAGTATAGCTTAAGGTATCATATTTAACATGTAACTTAGTTTACATCAAAATATTTACTTGTTCATGAGCTACAGGCAGCACAAAACGGTGAGAAACCCTAATTTAAGGTTAGAAATGCGAAAAAAAAACCCTGTTTTCTGCCATTTTGTGCTGCCTGTAGTTCATGAACAAGCAAATATTTTGATGTAAACTAAGTTACATGTTAAATATGATACCTTAAGCTATACTATACTGGTCTGGCTTGACATCAGAATCTGTTTACAACTGCCCACAATGCTGCAAAGTTAGCCAAAATCAGCCCTTCACTACTAGCTTCTTAGCAGTCCAAATTTTCACCCTAAATTCACTTTCTATAAAAATTTTGTGGGTCTACATATTATCTACCAGTTTACTTTTTGCAGCTAAGCAAAATCTCAACTTTGTGCTGAGATACAAAAATTGCACATCAAGCCACTTTCCAAACATGTGATGCATTTCCTTTTTGAGTCACTGTATTTCCTACAGCGATAATCAAATTATGTTCGGGGGAAATATGCTTTTATGTCTCAGGTGTTACACTTCGGCCGCACCAGCTTCCCACCTGCACCGCAATTTAACAATTTCGGTTGGATTGGATGCACATATGTGGACAAGAGTCGACTGTGTAGTTAAGATACATGGACATCTGTGACAAAATGTGATGTTCCACCCCATATAAGGAATGAATTTGGGGTACTTCCTAAGCAAGCGGATGTGGAAGGTTCCAGGATCCACTCTCCATCCTTCTCCCTTTCACATCACTTACTGTGGATTTTTCTTAATTCTTGTAGATTCTGTATTTTCTATATCCTGAGTAATGGATAAGTTTGAGCAGATAGAACACAATATTACCTCAGACACAAGGTAATGTCTAATCCAAACTTCTTTGATTGTTATTGCTACAGTGTAGGAAGAACAAAACTGATGTCTCACCACAGATGTTTCAGGGCTGATTCACATATTCTAATTGCAAATCCAGAAGAGAAGTGCCTTAAATACTGGTTGTTTACCATTTTTGGCCATTTTAGTTTTTGGAGTAAATCTTGCCGGAGAAAAAAAAATAGCCTGATTCAGTGTTCTGGTGCTCACACTTCCTTCCGAACAATGCCTTGTCAGTCCAAAAGGTCTTCTAAGGCCACAAGTCAACATGTGGATGGGAATTCATCATTCACTCATATGATTGAGGATGCCAGGAATCAAAGACGATGATGCAGAAGGCTGGGAAGATGCCAAGCAAAAGTTACAAAACCTTTTTTCCATCCAATCTCCCAGAGCAGGTAAAGGATCATGTGTATGTGAAGAATCCTACTAGAGAGGCCAAATTACCTTGACTATTTGCAAGCAGACAAAGAAACAGAAGACAACTGTATATAAAGGAAACTCTCGCTGGACTGCCCAAAGGAAGAAGAAACAGCTTGAGGCACTGGCAAAGGAGGCTGAAAAAATGCCTGTCCTCACAACATTTTTTACTGTGAGCCACATGTTGTGAAAGGTGAATGAGCACTGATATGAGCTACTTAATGGCAGAAAAACAACCACAGACTCCAAGTCTGCCACCAGATCTATACCAACTATCCAATTCTGAACTTCCCAAAGAAGGTGACTTTGATCTTGATCTTTCAATTGATAATTATGGCAACTTTGACATAGAACTTTTTGATTACTGTTATGCTGAGATAGAGAAGGAATTAGAAAGTCAAGGTGAATTGATTGGGGAAGAAGAAGCCAATTCACTGTACAAGGTGAGTCCAGATTATTCCAAGAGTGTCTGGCATATTGACACCTCACAGGAATCTGTTGACACAGATCAATGGGATGTGGAGGCCAATGATTCTGAGAGTGGAAGGTTACCCATGGATGATATTTCAGAGGCAGATCATGTACGTGAATGGTTTGATGAAGAAGATGCACATATATGGGTGCATACTGATATACTTGACATCATCAAAATGCACATGAAGGAAGTAAAGAAATTTCACACACCTTGTGCCTTCAAAGCTTTCACCAACCTGACTTCAGTCATGCAATATACCAAGCTTTGAGAGCAATACAAAGGCAATGCACGGTGTGCATAACCCTGCATGCAGGCAAGTCTTGCCATTGCCATGCATGGTGAAAAGTGGGCCACCAATGGAGCTTACTTTGCACAACAGATTCGCGAAAATGAACATTTCCTCCAAAAACATGGCCGGCTCCCTCCATCAAAGAAAGATGGTCTCCATGGCCATCTAACACTGCTTGATAATGAGAATGTCAAGCTTGGTGTTTGTAAGTATTTGGCAGCCCAATCTCTCGGTACCATAATGACAAAGGCCTTCTGTTGGGAAATGAATGAGGTCATTGTGCCCGCATTTTGGTTTTGTGGGAAAGAAGCTACCATATTTGAACGAACAGCAAGGACCTGGCTACAGAAGCTAGGTTATTCCTGTGTGGAAGTAAGAAAAGGCCTATATCACAATGGCCATGAATGGCCAGATGTGGTAGAGGCAAGGAAGAAATTCCTGGATGAAATGGAAAAGTAAAAGAGGTAAGACAATCTATTTGTGTTGATATATCGGTTTTAATAAAGATCTTGTGTGCACATACAATGATGTGACAATGGAACCAATTTTCCCATCGCTCAGTGCAGGGGAAAAGTTGCATGTTCTGCTGCCTCAAGATGAATGTATTGCACATGTAGGTGAAAAACCGCACATTGTGTGGCTGAAGGACAGAGAGCAGCCACTGTGAAAGAAGGGAAATGGATGTGCTATCATTATTTCTGACTGGATCTGTGAAACATTTGGACACCTTTGGCTATCTGAAGAACAGATTGCCAATCAGGCCAAACTACCAGAGGCCCAGTGGCTGTGAGTCACTGATGCTCGTAGAATTATTTACCCTGGGAAGAATCATGATGGGTGTTGGGATTTAGAGCAGCTGAAAGAGCAACTGAAAGATGCTGTGGATATTTTTGAGTATCTTCACCCCAATACAGTCAGTGTCTGAGTTTTTGATTGCTTGTCCTCTCACAAAGGTCTTGCCTCAAATACTCTCAATGTCAATAACATGAATGTGCACCCTGGTGGCAAACAAACAATGTCATGGGACACCATCATTGCACTCATCAATCCTCCTCCAAACACTGGTGAGCCAGATACACATGGACACCCACAGGTAATGGTCTTCCATCTGATCATCCAGATCCAGACTTTGCAGGAAAAGCTAAGGGCATGCTGCCATTATGAAGGAACAAAAATCTGTGTATTATTTGCTGGTAGCAGAGGTCGGTGGGGAGGAAAAGGTCTTTAGTAAGTGCGCCCAATGTTGAAAGTCAGCTGCAAAGAAAGACGCTGAGCATCACATTACACTGGCTGAGATGGCTGGCCAAGAGAATTCTCTGGATGAGGTGGTTTTGGAAGAGGCATCTGAGGTTGTCAAGGAACCCCCCAATCAGTGGTGTTGCTTGTATAGGGTTCTCTCCCTGCAAGACAACTTTGCCAATGAGAAGCCCGAGATCCAGCATTATTTGGAAGGGCGAGGGTATGTATGTATGTTTTACCCAAAATTTCATTGCAAGATAAATCCTATCAAAATGCTGTGGGGTTACATAAAATACTGTGAGTCTTATTTGCTTGCTGAAAGTTTCTCCCTGATCTGTCTGTCAACTCACAAGGTTCTGCGCTGCATCAGATGGTAAATTTGCAACAGCCAAGGTTCTTGTTCCAGAATGCCTCAATATGGCTGATGTTTTTACCATTCAGTGGTTCTTTTGAAAAGCTTGGCATTACATGGACGCCTATTGGTATGTTTGTGTTCCCAACACCTCTATTCAATGACTTACATTCTTGAGGGAGCAGAAAAGGTCTTGATGCACACCAGGTTGAATTTGCCATGAAGAAATTCAAATCACATTGGTGTGTTGGTGATATGGCAGAGATTGTTGATGCTATTAGACACCATTCAGTCCAAATATCCAATAGTAACACAGATAATATTATGACATAGTATCGTTTAAGATGTCCCAGTGGAGGTCCACCAGATGATACATAATGTATGTACTCAATGGGTCAGCGGAACTGTATTTAATACATGTATATAACATGTCTGATGGGTTATCACAATATTGTATGCTTTCCGACATTGGATATTGAATATCCGATGGAATCTGGTGAGCCAACCACTATGGTATAGGCTTCACATCACTCCCTCATTACCAACTGAATATTTAATTGATGTGGCAAACACCTTTGGTGGATATCACAGGTAATGATGTGTACATTGGCACGGCATGCTACCCAATATTATCTAAATGGCTCGCTCAGATTAGGCAGATACCATCTGCCTATTCATCGGGTGTGGGTATTGGTCAGTCTAGCATACTATCAAATATTATCTGGATGGTCCACTTGGATTAGCTGGATACCTGCTGAACATATTTGTTGTATGGGATGGTCAGCCTGACATGCCATTGGATATTATCTGTGAGGTCCCATCAGATTAGGTGGATACTATCTAAATATTCACTCCTTGTAGGTAATGGTTAGCCTGACATGCCATTGGATATTATCTGTGAGGTCCCGTCAGATTAGGTGGATACTATCTAAATATTTATTCGGCATAGGAAATGGTCAGCCTGACATGCCATCAAATATTATCTATTTAGCTTCACTACCAAATCAGCTTCTTAGCTATTTCATTTATAAAGGAATTACTTACTTAGCCTACATTAATGACAATAATTAGCATACAAATCTCAGAACAAGACAGAATTGAAAGGAAGCAGATCACATTACCAAATATAGCAATACAATGTCCATAAAGGAATACTAGATGCACATGAAACCATCACAATTAACCACAGACTATAATCAATGCTGTTGGCCCATTGTCACCCATCAATAATAAAATATCCACCAACACAACTGCTGTCACCAGTGAGATGACCACTGCCACAGCTGACATCATGTCATTGTTGAAATGACTTCTGCTGCCATTGAAGTGACTGCCACCACCACTGAACAGTGGTCCCTGTTACCTTAGTACACTCAAGTACAGCAAGTGCTGGTAGAGCTTACATTCTATAGTGTAGTGATGATGAGAGAGGTTGAAGAGGCGAGGCATGAGCCAATGATGCCGAGTGAGGAAGGAGTGGTGATACGTTGATATGCTCGCAGTGAATCTATCAATGAAATATAAAAATCACCAATATACCACTGCTGTGTCGCAGACTGAGGGGTCCGAGTGGGTGAATAACCCTTCCTACAATGAGTGAGTTGAGATTAAAAATGAGTTTTTTACAATGTGCATGATGCACCAAGTGAAGTGCGATTAACAAATGTGGGTGCAGGAGCATGGTAGCGAGAGAATGCAGGAGTGAGAACGAGAACGCAGGTGCAAGAATATGAAAGTGAGTGCACAGGAGCGAGAGCAGAGTCTAAACTAAATAATGCGGTATTGAGGTTGAGAGACAAAGTATGAGGTTGAGATCTGAGCCGCAATGAGATTCTGAGACGTGGGATGAAGTTCAACTTATTTTCTGGTATGTACAGGGGAGTATATATATAATGTGAAAATTTAAAATGAAAAGCTGACAAGTGATAAATTTTACCACTTGCACAAAGGACCGGAGACGTGCATGAAAGTCCAACCTTCAAAACTACCATATCCAGCTCACAACACCTGTTCCACAATCATGTTCCCATCGCAGTATGTCTGAACCACTGGGCTGATGTCAGGCCAAAGTGATCCCGATGACGTGTCCTCGCGACTTTTATGTGCCAATGTGTCGTGCATGGATTGTAAAACTTCCGGGGGTGCTGTGCAGTACTGAATTAGGGATTGTAACAGTGCCGCAAGGTAGAAACTAAGCATGAGTTGTCAGCCGAAAGCAAAAATCATCGGAAATCACTAAAAATGATCAGAAATGCGCGGAAATGATCAGAAAGGGTCAGAAAAGGTCATGTGACATCGGTGGCGTGCAGCGTGATCACGTGATCATATGTTAGTGCTGATGTAATGTCAATTTACACAAACAGAGCAGTGTAGAGCTCATCAATGTCCAGTGATGTTGTATGGTCAGGAAACAACCACACCAACACTATATAAAACTGGAAACTATGTGATCTAAAAGTGTGAAGTCCTGGTAATATAAATTCCTATGGCCAATGTACAATGGTAAAAGGGTAATAATGGGTGATATACAGCTCAAAAGTGATCGGATATGGTATGTAAATGATTGTGGGGGTCTGTATACATAGTCTGATGTAGGTGTCAAAAGGTCGAGCAAGATCAAAGTGAAAATGAGTGAACACAAGCTAAATCAAAGGAAATGCGATAAAATGAGGTAGAACACAGTGTTGAGGTCAATGTATGAGGTTTAATGTCTGGGAACACAGGGGAATGTTATAAATAAGCCAAACACATGACAGATAGAAGCACCCAACAAGCACTTAAGTTTTTCTTTTATCTTTTTCTTATCTTTTACTTTCGATCTTATCTCTATGACTAAAGCGGACTTAGTAAGCAGAGGAGATGGGAATGCATATTGAGTCATTATCCATGACTCATGATGCTGCAAATGCTGCACTTCTATTAATAACTTTACAGCACAGATCTTATCAGCCAATCAGATGGTGACATGCGTACCTGTAGATTAGTATAAGTAGAAGACCTGTACATACTGCATTCCCAGCTTTGAGCTGGTCAATCCTACCTAGTCCTAACTCCCCAGCTCACTCTAAGTCTTAGCATTGTTTCGTAGTCAGTAGTTGTGACCTAAGCTGTATTAGGATTAGTCACTGACACAAGCTCAAAGCTAGCAAACTTACCTTGTGACTATCACATGTTCGACACCCTCATCTTCACAACCCTCTTCATCATTACTCTCCTCTACCTCATCCTTAAACCCACCTTCTCTCATCGCCGAGCAGTCTACTGTGACGTTGAAGTCCAAACCTTTGAGTTACAAATCATTACCCCTGCAAACATAGGCTCCACAGAACACCATGCTTGAGTCAAACAGCGTCTGAACCTTCTTCTACCCTGGTATAACCAGACACTCTGGTCTAGATGAAACAAGACCACTCAGGTCTATCATCTATAGTAGAGAGGCAAGATTTATTTTGACTTTCATATCAGTTTAGCTCTGCCTGATTTTCCCTTCAGATATTTCCACATTCCAAAACCTACATTTGACCTTTCCATTGTACTCCGCTTCCCTACTATCCCCAATCCCGACTGATTCAAGTTTAATGTGTGACTAGAAATCTATCTAGATTGATGTTATCAAGATGGCCCCCATAACCAGGTCCCACAGTGACAAGAGCCACTTGTGGAGTCTTCCTACAACTCTTTGAACTCACACTTGGTCGCACCTCCACCCCAGAACCACCCTGCTCCACCATATCTCAACAATATTGACCATTCAGTGCAAACTCCAATGCCAGATCAGTCCTCTTTCTAGCCCACTTGCATACCACTTATCCTTCAAGGAATACAGTATGCACCTCACTTGCCCACTTATGCTGACCAACTCATTTTCAGGAGTGTAGTTCCACAAAATACCCCCACGCTCAATTGAACGTACAGTAATGTTGAGTCTGACTGTGCTAGTAGATTAAAGACCAGTCTAGGTGTGAAAGGCACCAGAGTGGTGTTGCTTTGGAAGAGAAGAGCAAGCTACAGGTATTGCAAGAGAACTACACTACTAAAAGCTGGAAGAACCTCTTCAAGAGAGTTCACCACTGTCAAGCACAGTGACCTCACATTGACACCAAGGATTCTGTGCACCTAGTGTAGGCAGCAGCTCCAAAGGAGGAGAGAGTTTTGAGAGTGCTTCAGAAGGACCACTCAGCCCTTCAAGAATCTTATCACCATCCCATCCACCAACTCCACTAACAAATCCCATCCCCTGGGTAAAATTGCTATTCAATACACAACCTGCCACACCTTCACCAACTCGCCCCACTTTTACTACACAAGTCCTCACACTACAGCCTGGCACCACCCCACTGACCCAAGAACTACCGCCAATCACTAGTCAAAATCCACTTCCTGCAATGGAAACCGATGAAAATCCACCCAGGGAGGGCAAGCTGCAGACAGTGCCACCTCCACCACCAGACGCACCCCCTACACCAGGGGCAGAGTCAGAAAGTGATGATGACCTTCCCCCTGCTCAACCAGTGAGGAAGGACAAGTCCCATGTCAAAAGACCTGATGACTTCACTGACACCAAGCAGTGGGACAAGTTCCAAAGGCAGCTTTTTGTCTATGTGGTGGACAATAGAAAGGATTTTAACCAGAAGGATGAGAAGATCATCCACTTTCAACTGAGTTTTATGATGGTGGGCCTCCCTGAGAAGTTCACAGCCAACTTTGTTGATAGCATTATTGACACCTACAAGAAGCAGAAGAGATACAGAGAGGGGTACATGATCATAGAGCCAAAAATTGATTGGGGTACTGCTTATGACTTCAAAGAGCGATGCAACAAAGCCTTCAGAGATCAAAGCAAAAAAGTCAACACGGAGAACCACTTATGTTTATGGACTAACATTTATGCACAGACTTTCATATGATAAACTACCCATATGCTTACTTACTGCACAGTTCATTTCCGAACTCTGGACATTAACTGCTCTAACCTGATTATTATTTACCCAACCCGCACCTTATGTTTCCCCGGACTATGACTCCACCCGCAGCTACTATTTGTATTACTCAGAGTTCTGACATCCCCAGACTCCACCACATCCTTAGGTATATAAACCGTAGCTTGACATGATTCAGTCACATCCTCACGTACATAATGTACCAACCATGCTTGATGCATGGGCGCAAATAGCGTGCCAGCAATTCCTGGCCAGTCAACATATGATATGGCTTGGCCAGCTCCTTTTCAGCTATATGGCCCAACACACATATAGCAGATGGGCTGACTCGCAACATACAGCTTGGCTGATGCACTGGTACTATGTCTTGGCCAGCTCCTTTTCAGCAGTGTGGCCCAAAATGCATATAGCGGATGGGCTGACTTGCAATATGCAGCTTGGCTGATGCACTGGTACTTGTCTTGGCCAGGCACCTTCTTAAGGGTACAGCCCATAAATAATATATTATTAACCTCTGGCTCATGACGGCTGGGCCAGGCACGTAAAGTGCGACTTGGCCAGTCACCTTCTTAAGGGTACAGCTAATATACAATGTATTATTGATCTCTGGCTCATAACGGCTTGGCCAGGCACATAAAATACGACTTGGCCAGTGCGTTGTGCCATGTCTTGGCCGACATCCTGGCCACACTGTTGTTTACCACCTGGCCCAACTGTAGGCTCAGCCACATATTGGCACAAATTTGCTTATTGGCTCAAGAAATTGCCATATATGGACATATTTACTCACTCACTCACTCACTCACTCACTCACTCACTCACACTTAGAAATTCTTATTAAAAAAGGAACAAGTGGCTAATCAGATGCACAGTGTGAAGACTGGGGGGCCAACCCAGCTCCACACTGCACATCTGAAAAGCCACTGCTAAATAGGGGTAAAAAATCAGTAAAAAAGCGAAAACTGAATACATTAGTAAAAGTATATGGTAGAGCCAAAACCAAAGAGGTTTTAGGGGAGGGGGCCATTGACATACCCCCGTACAACCCATCTGACCCACATGGTCCACCTCTGACTGACCTTTGATGCAGGAAGGTTTGGGAGGTACCGCCCAAGTGATGCAAGCAACACACCCATGACCAAATGTCCACCTCCTGCATCTTGAGGGAGGGGAGCACTCATGACAAGCACTCACACATCCCAATGATCCATATGACCCCCAATAAGAGGGGGAAGGAAGTACTCATGACAAGCACTCACACATCCCAGTGATCCACATGATCCCCAAGAGAGAAAGAGTTATAAAAAAGTACAAACCTGAAGGAATATTGAGGGAACATGCCATCAATGTCCCAACCCTCTGCAGAAGGGAAGGGGCACAGACAGCATGAGCCCTCAATGAGAGGCAAGGAGGATGATGGTGGTTTGAGATCAAGAGCAAGCACAGCTTTAGGACGACTTTTGAAAGTCAACTGTTTGTACATGTTTGTCAATTCCCACACACTGGTCAACATAGTCATTTGATGCTTTACAAGTCATTCAAGGTTTACACAAAGGATTGTATGCCTTTATATCATCTGAAATATCATGTGATAGCCTACTTCATAAAGTTTGACAGGATAAAATAAAGAAATAAATGGTCAATTACCTAATTTGGTAGGAAAAGAGCAGAGAAGGCACTCACTATGGCTTCAACTTCCATCCTGTGGCATAAAACACACTTGATACAAGCTATTTGACATTCAAGAAGGAAGGGAAAAATTAATGTGCCTTTGTAATTGGGAGAAAGAAACCCAAAAGCTTGATTTGATAAAAAGGGAGGAGGAGATGGTCCTCCCATAAGATTTCATAGCTTCCTCAAGCTTCCAGAACACTTGATACCAACTATTAAACATCATAGAAGTGTGGGGAATATGTGAGTGCAGCCAAAATTAGGAGTACTGGGTCAGTGTTGATGAAAAGCACATTGCCAGAACAGACAGAGCAGACACTTATACCAAGGCAGTTTAATGATGTTCTAAAGCAATGGAACATTGCCAGAGATACCACAGAACAGTTTTGTGTCACCAGAACATGATAGAATGGCCCATATATTGGTGAAGAAAGGGAGCAAGTCAAATTATATAAAAATCACATATCCAGACAATTGCAAGCCATTCAGCTGTTTGAATGGAATCCTAAAGGCATCAAATTGATGTCTTAGAGTGCCTAAAGAGCATACAAAAAGATCTAGATGATTGGGTGGACAGTTGGTTCAGAAACCCACAACTAGTACTGGTTTGTGGTCTGCAGTTTTTTTGTTTGTTCTTGGCACTTCAGTCTTTCATCTTGTGTTAGTTGTGGGTTTCTGAACCAACTGTCCACCCAATCATCTAGATCTTTTTGTATGCTCTTTAGGCACTCTAAGACATCAATTTGATGCCTTTAGGATTCCATTCAAACAGTTGAATGGCTTGCAATTGTCTGGATATGTGATTTTTATATAATTTGACTTGCTCCCTTTCTTCACCAATATATGGGCCATTCTATCATGTTCTGGTGACACAAAACTGTTCTGTGGTATCTCTGGCAATGTTCCATTGCTTTAGAACATCATTAAACTGCCTTGGTATAAGTGTCTGCTCTGTCTGTTCTGGCAATGTGCTTTTCATCAACACTGACCCAGTACTCCTAATTTTGGCTGCACTCACATATTCCCCACACTTCTGTGATGTTTAATAGTTGGTATCAAGTGTTCTGGAAGCTTGAGGAAGCTATGAAATCTTATGGGAGGACCATCTCCTCCTCCCTTTTTATCAAATCAAGCTTTTGGGTTTCTTTCTCCCAATTACAAAGGCACATTAATTTTTCCCTTCCTTCTTGAATGTCAAATAGCTTGTATCAAGTGTGTTTTATGCCACAGGATGGAAGTTGAAGCCATAGTGAGTGCCTTCTCTGCTCTTTTCCTACCAAATTAGGTAATTGACCATTTATTTCTTTATTTTATCCTGTCAAACTTTATGAAGTAGGCTATCACATGATATTTCAGATGATATAAAGGCATACAATCCTTTGTGTAAACCTTGAATGACTTGTAAAGCATCAAATGACTATGTTGACCAGTGTGTGGGAATTGACAAACATGTACAAACAGTTGACTTTCAAAAGTCGTCCTAAAGCTGTGCTTGCTCTTGATCTCAAACCACCATCATCCTCCTTGCCTCTCATTGAGGGCTCATGCTGTCTGTGCCCCTTCCCTTCTGCAGAGGGTTGGGACATTGATGGCATGTTCCCTCAATATTCCTTCAGGTTTGTACTTTTTTATAACTCTTTCTCTCTTGGGGATCATGTGGATCACTGGGATGTGTGAGTGCTTGTCATGAGTACTTCCTTCCCTCTCTTATTGGGGGTCATATGGATCATTGGGATGTGTGAGTGCTTGTCATGAGTGCTCCCCTCCCTCAAGATGCAGGAGGTGGACATTTGGTCATGGGTGTGTTGCTTGCATCACTTGGGCGGTACCTCCCAAACCTTCCTGCATCAAAGGTCAGTCAGAGGTGGACCATGTGGGTCAGATGGGTTGTACGGGGGTATGTCAATGGCCCCCTCCCCTAAAACCTCTTTGGTTTTGGCTCTACCATATACTTTTACTAATGTATTCAGTTTTCGCTTTTTTACTGATTTTTTACCCCTATTTAGCAGTGGCTTTTCAGATGTGCAGTGTGGAGCTGGGTTGGCCCCCCAGTCTTCACACTGTGCATCTGATTAGCCACTTGTTCCTTTTTTAATAAGAATTTCTAAGTGTGAGTGAGTGAGTGAGTGAGTGAGTGAGTGAGTGAGTAAATATGTCCATATATGGCAATTTCTTGAGCCAATAAGCAAATTTGTGCCAATATGTGGCTGAGCCTACAGTTGGGCCAGGTGGTAAACAACAGTGTGGCCAGGATGTCGGCCAAGACATGGCACAATGCACTGGCCAAGTCGTATTTTATGTGCCTGGCCAAGCCGTTATGAGCCAGAGATCAATAATACATTGTATATTAGCTGTACCCTTAAGAAGGTGACTGGCCAAGTCGCACTTTACGTGCCTGGCCCAGCCGTCATGAGCCAGAGGTTAATAATATATTATTTATGGGCTGTACCCTTAAGAAGGTGCCTGGCCAAGACGAGTACCAGTGCATCAGCCAAGCTGCATATTGCAAGTCAGCCCATCCGCTATATGCATTTTGGGCCACACTGCTGAAAAGGAGCTGGCCAAGACGTAGTACCAGTGCATCAGCCAAGCTGTATGTTGCGAGTCAGCCCATCTGCTATATGTGTGTTGGGCCATATAGCTGAAAAGGAGCTGGCCAAGCCATATCATATGTTGACTGGCCAGGAATTGCTGGCACGCTATTTGCGCCCATGCATCAAGCATGGTTGACCCGTTCCGAGCGTAAAATGTGACTGAATGGGTTGGTAGCTTATCTTGTACTTTGCCAGTTCAAATATTGAATTATATCTCACACCTTCTAATTCTCTCAGACCCTTCCTTCCCTCTATTCGGTAACTTGTCCAACCCCTCATAAATTGAGATGAAGAGAGGTTAGAGAGGGCACAGCACATAAGCTGAAGCTGTATCGTCTCTCTCGCCCTTCTTACATCAAATCTGCATCTCTGCACCTCTGTAATTTTGTAACTCTGGCATAATAAGAATCCATAGGGTGTATGGTTCTTAACACATTCATATCAAAAAATGGGTCCAGAAAATGTGCACATACATGTGTATTTGAAAAATTACCATATTATGTTGGTATAATCATGTAATGGACATCACCATTGAATTTGTATCAAAAAATAGGTCCAGAAAATGTATATGTACATGTATATTTGAGAAACTAGAGTCCATTAGGAGTCCACCTGGAGTTCAGCAGGAGTCCACCAGGAGTCCAACAGGACCCATGGGGGAGTGTAAATTACAGGAAATTTTGTATTAAAATTTGTTTCCCATAGTAACAAAACCATGACCTTTTTTCCCACAGTACTCAAGAGCAGTGTAGTGTGGTGGAGCAGGTTTTGCCTTAAAACCAAGGTCAAAAAGAATGAGCCTTTAAAAAAATTTAAAGGACTCATAATCTTCAGATTTGTGAGTAAGTAATAGAAGAAACATGACAGTCTAGCAACATGGCAACATAGAATAAAGGGTCAATGGGATAAATACTGCTATCCAGATTCATTGGATACATATTCTGTCATTGCCACTGTGCTGTCACTGCCATCAAATGAATATCCAGTAATTATACTCTAGGTCTGCATAACTGAGTTAAAAGAGAGAATGCAATGAGAATATGCAGATAAGGCTTGTGAAAATTGATGGGACAAGCAAAATCTATTGGGATACATATTTCTAAGTGTTTATAAAATAAGCCATGGAAGGGATAGAACACATGATTAACAGGGCTTGAGAAAATTATGATAACTACTCAGATCCATTAGGATACATATGCCACCACTGCCAAGACTGCTGCAGCCTTGCAGTGGCCATTTGAGGGCTTTATCATTATTATATTCTGAGTTTGTATAAGATAAGCCATAGAATAGATGGAATGCATTATTAACACTATGTCAGGGCCTGAAAAATTATTATAAGTACCCAGATCCATTAGAATACATATGCCACCACTACTGCAGCCATTTAACTGTTTGCCTGTCATTATATTCCAAGTTTTTGTAAAATCAGTCATTGAAAGGATAGAACCCATCATTATAACCAGATCAGGGTTTGATAAAATTATTTTAAGTATACAGATCCATTAGGATACATATGCCACTGCTCTGCTGCAGCCATTTAACTGCTTGCCCATTATTATATTCTGAGTTTTTATAAAATCAATCATGGAATGGATCAAACATGATATTAATAACACTATGTCAGGGCTTGATAAAATTAATGCAAGTACCCAAATCCATTAGGATACATATTCTGCTCCTGCTGAACCTCTGTGGACATTTACCTTCTTGTCGATTATTATATTCTGAGTAATTTAAAATCAGTCATACAATGGTGTCATTAACACTAGTTCAAGGATATAACTGGATACAAATGGATTCAGGGATGAGGCAGCAATGATGTTAGGCAGTGGAGGTGAATTTGAAGTGGAAGGCTGTGACAAAACAGGAGACTTGTTGGGTATGGGCCATTGCTTTGCATGGCAGGTTACTCATCCCTCCAGGGTTTATAGAGTCTAGAAATAAGTGATATGATTACTTATGTAACCTTTTTTTTCAAGTGACTTGAGCTCAGAACATGGAGATGACTAAGCTGACCAACTGGCTCTCTCTCAATATATTACTACTGTGTGGGCTTAAATGAAAACAGGTTACTGAGATTTGAAGTTTTTGATGCAGTGAAAATGTGAATCAAAATTTTGAGTATTGTCCTTGAATGAAACAGGAAAACCCACAATTATATGCCAAAATATTTCAAATATAGACAAGGCTGGAAAATGTTGGCATGTAATTGTGGGTTTTCCTGTTTCATTCAAGGACAATACTCATATTTTTTATTCACATTTTCACAAATTAAATGAATTTCCAGATTCAGACCTATCAACATATAATGGAAAAACATCATCCCTTATCATTTATTCCAAAAATGATTTCCATTATAGTGAGGATTTTCAGATAATTTTGATAGAGCAGTTAACATTGATTTTTTCACAACAAATAAAGAGACACATGGGACGAGTAACCTACCATGCAAAGCAATGGCCCACTACCCAACAAGTATATGGACTATCGTAAATATATAGCTGTAATTTACACTCCCCCACGGGTCCGCCTGGAGTCCATGTAAACTCCGGTGTAATACTTCGAAAATGTTTTCTCAGTATTTACAGGATTTTTCCTGTAAATTTAGCTATTCTGTTTGGACCGTAGGAATTTGTTTAGAGAATAAGCGAACGCACCAAGTTAAGGGTAGTATGAGTATAGCAATGGCCTAATAGGTACTAGTCAGATCATTTCGGACTTAAAAGGAGATTAGGACCAGTTCCAAGGGAATGGATCAGGGAGCCAAATAACTAAGAAGCATGCGTATATGGGCGCATGGCGCATCAAATCAGAACTATAAATTGAACAAGAACGCACTTCGCTCCTCAAACCCTTACTACCACCATTCCCCCCATAT
>KN833043.1:40059-52041 GCA_000827315.1 Piloderma croceum F 1598 | reverse complement strand
AATAGATTATCTGACATCACCACCTTTAGGGAGTCTTTATAGATTATCTAAGAGCCTATAAAGAGGCACAATAGCGTTCCCTCGAGATTATCTATTGTTCTTTCTATAAATGGCATTTACACAAAATCTGTAAATTTTCGAGCTTATAGATTATCCATAATTGATCATTTCTAGGTTATCTTTCGTGAGTGTTTATAGCACCACTTTTACAAAATATATTGTGATTGCCTACAAAATTTGCTATAAAGGGTCTTTAGATTTTGGGATTCCTGGTGTGAGGTCGAAATGGCATCAGAGGGATCAGATATAACTAATAGTCCATAGGGATCAGAGTCCAAACCTATCGTAATAGTGCAATCAACAGAAACTATAAATAATTGAAACATCAGAATACTGATAACTGTGAAGATAAATAAAGACTGGAAAAGGTCAGATAAGGTTGGAAACACATTGAATATGTATACTATAGTATGGGAAATGCATAGATGGTCCTTTGACATAGCAATAAGTCAGATATAAGCAAGGAAACATCGAAAATAGCATAAAAACATTGAAAAAGGTCAAAATGGGTAAAAATGAGGTCGGAAATGATTGGAATGACATCACATAACTTGCTAGGGGTTTGAAACACATCTTACTATGGTCTCCAGGTCGTACATTGTCTCCAAAGATCGTGCAGATATTGTAAATCATCGAAAATGACCAAATATGCACTTAGAGCGGTAGCATGCTTATCAGTGCAGCTATGGAAAGGCTATTTAGACACTTAAATCAGGTGTGGCAGGCAGTGACAGATGAACAGTGTCCACAAAAACAGGGTAGACAGGAGTTGGTATAGCTTCATTTACATTTTCAAAAAAGTGGAAACCTATCAGGGTTTTACACTTGAGTAGGAAACACTAGACTATGAAAATATGGACTCACAAGATCAAACCAATAAGAAAATGAGACAAAGGTATATTCAAGAGCAAGGTATATGAAGGTAGTGGTAACAGGTAGAAAGAGAGATTATGTGAATGATGTGTTAACAATATGTATATGGTAAGTGTGTGGCTATGCTCCAAGTAAACTATGTAGCAAGCTTACAGCTGAATAAGTATGAATGAGCCAAATTTAACCAGATACATAGCTTAATCCAAGTACCTTTTACTTAATTTGTGTCTTAAATCACTATATTTTCACTTGATATACTTAAAAAATAAGCATTTTAAAGTAATAAGTCAGTTAAAGTAACAATTTTTTGATGCATGGAGCAAAATTTGATGCTCAATTGAAATTGATGAAAAATGCTGTGGCAAGTAAAGGTTCTGCCAGCATAGATAACACTTTGCAAGTTTCATTGATGCATCCATAACTGTACTTCCCTATTGATTATTATTGATTTTGGCCACCACAAAAGTGACTAATCACAAAGAAATTGATTGTCCAGTAAATATCTTGAAGTATGTAATATCACATAGCATTAGGAATTTTTGGACTGACCTGGTCAATGGGCAATCTAATGAAGATGACAGTTCCCCCATGACCTCCTATACACACAATGCAGTGAACACCATTTGTTATAGCATTTACAGCTCTACCTCTATACTCCGTAGGTATCCACAAAACACGAGAGCCATTCAGAGACAACCAATCATCTCGAAGACTTGAGGGTACATGCCCAACACCATTATTAAGCATTCTAGGTGAATATAAAAGGGCATTAGCGGGGGATAAAGGTGGTTGATTGTGCTGGAGTCCAATGATGGTGGCCATGTGGGCATGAATTACAAGATGACTGCCATCAGGTGAAAAGACAACACAGTTGACCCCACTGGTGTGACCAACTATGGGATCTCCAATTACACCACCTGTGTGTGCATCCCAAAGTCTCACAGTATTGTCACCAGAGCAGCTGGCAAGACGACTACCATCAGGTGAGAAGACAACAGAGTTGATCCAAGTGGTGTGACCAACCATAGAATCTCCAATTGCACCACCTGTGTGTGCATCCCAAAGTCTCACAGTACTGTCATCAGAGCAGCTGGCAAGACAATTACCATCAGGTGAGAAGACAACAGAGTTGACCTGATTGGTGTGACCAACCATGGGACCTCCAATTGCACCACCTGCGTGTGCATCCCAGAGTCTCACAGTATTGTCATCAGAGCAGCTGGCAAGATGACTACCATCAGGTGAGAAGACAACACAGTTGATCTCACTGGTGTGACCAACCATGGGATCTCCAATTGCACCACCTGTGTGTGAATCCCAAAGTCTCATAGTATTGTCACTAGAGCAGCTGACAAGACAACTGCCATCAGGGGAGAACACAATAGAGTAGACCCGCTCAGTATGACCAACCATGGGATCTCTAATTGCACCACCTGTGTGTGTGTCCAAAAGTCTCACAGTATTATCATCAGAGCAGCTGGCAAGATGACTGCCATCAGGTGAGAAGACAACACAGTTGACCTGACCAACCATGGGATTTCCAATTGCACTGCCTGTGTGTGCATCCCAAAGTCTCATAGTATTGTCACTAGAGCAGCTGGCAAGACAACTGCCATCAGGTGAGAAGACAACAGAGTAGACCCGCTCAGTGTGACCAACCATGGGATCTACAATTGCACCACCTGTGTGTGCATCCCAAAGTCTCACAGTATTGTCATCAGAGCAGCTTGCAAGATGACTGCCATCAGGTGAGAAGACAACAGAGTTGACCCCACTGGTGTGACCAACCATGGGATCTCCAATTGCACCACCTGTGTGTGCATCCCAAAGTCTCACAGTATTGTCATAAGAGCAGCTTGCAAGATGACTGCCATCAGGTGAGAAGACAACAGAGTTAACCCAATTGGTGTGACCAACCATGGGATATCCAATTGCACCACCTGTGTGTGCATCCCAAAGTTTCACAGTATTGTCACCAGAGCAGCTGGCAAGACAACTGCCATCAGGTGAGAACACAACAGAGTAGACCTGATTGGTGTGACCAACCATGGGATCTCCAATTGCACCACCTGTGTGTGCATTCCAAAGTCTCACAGTGTTGTCACTAGAGCAGCTTGCAAGATGACTGCCATCAGGTGAGAAGACAATAGAGTTGACCCCACTGGTATGACCAACCATGGGACCTCCAATTGGACCACCTGTGTGTGCATCCCAAAGTCTCACAGTATTGTCATTAGAGCAGCTTGCAAGATGACTGCCATCAGGTGAGAAAACAACAGAGTTGACCCCACTGGTGTGACCAATCATGGGATCTCCAATTGCACCACCTGTATGTGCATCCCAAAGTCTCACAGTATTGTCATAAGAGCAGCTTGCAAGATGACTGCCATTAGGTGAGTAGACAACAGAGTAGACCCACTTAGTGTGACCAACCATGGGATCTCCCATTGCACCACCTGTGTGTGCATCCCAAAGTCTCACGGTATTGTCACCAGAGCAGCTGGCAAGACAACTACCATCAGGTGAGAAGACAACAGAGTAAACCCGATGGGTGTGACCAACCATGGGATCTCCAATTGCACCACCTGTGTGTGCATCCCAGAGTCTCACAGTATTGTCACCAGAGCAGCTGGCAAGACAACTGCCATTGGGTGAGAAGACAACAGAGTAGACCTGATTGGTGTGACCAGCCATAGGATCTCCAATTGGACCACCTGTGTGTGCATCCCAAAGTCTCACAGTTTTGTCATCAGAGCAGCTTGCGAGACAACTGCCATCAGGTGAGAAGACAACAGAGTTAACCCAATTGGTGTGACCTGTCAAAGTGGAAAGAAGCTGTGACCAGCCTACCCTGGCATTCAATATAGTACAAATCTGTGGATTCTCAGGGGCATACTGCTTGTAAAGAGCTGTCCCATGTGGTACAAATACCAAGCAGTTGTACACCTGCAGAGCATTGTTTGAGAGCAAACCCCCAAAAGCTAAGGTTAGCCTCTTTGTGTCCTGAATGAGTGCCATAAAGTGGTCAGTGTCATGTGTTAATTGGTTCTGCACACAAAAGATGAGTACAGCCCAGTCAGAAAATGATGTAGTGGTTACAATACCTTCAACCATTCCTCCAGTCGGGCTAATGACCCCACCATAGTGTCAAGCTGGTTTGTGAGGCTCAATGCCTGAATCCAATGTAGAACATGTTGGCGTAAAAACTGGCAAACTCGGTTATGAAGAAGATTTATTTGAATCCCCACATCAATCATATGTGAGATCTCCCTCACAAAATATTCACAAATGTGGTCAAGGAGTGACTTTGTATAGACTCCTGCCTGAATCCACAACAAAACATGAAGGAATGAACCAAAGACTCTGTCTAGGATAGTCTCTGGCTGGACCGGGATGTCGGTGAGATGGCTCACAAAGAATTGACATGAGTACCGAAGAGCCTCGTACTTGTTAATGCAACCTTGAATGTCTGTGATCTTCGAATTTGGCAGAAGTGGATCCCCCACCCCACAGATGTCACGTTTCAAATGCTGGTCCATCATGCTCAGACTGGATATCACAAACTTCTCATTGCACCCCTGGAAGTTGGTAAAAAAGGCCTGGCTGCGGGAAACATCAGCTAGAAAGTCGCTGAAGGAGAGATGCAGTATTTGCAGAGGTATGTTGTGTGCGGTAGTGCCACTAAGCAAAGAGCCGAGATGTGGAATCACTGATTCCATACCAGCGCGTAGAATGTCGTCATCCTCGAATAGATCATTTAGAGCAATCACCGATAGGGGTTCCTTTGCCGCAAGGATTGTACTCATCACAGACCTGAAGCGGTTCATGACAACGGGATCATCTTGGTTGAACACACTCTTCAGCACCGTCAAGTAGAGATCATCAATCCGCTTCAACTTTTGCGGTCCGTCAGAGAGAAGAAGCTGCATCCGTTCAGCTGGGCTCCGACCACCACCTTCGCCCTCGCCTTTGATAAACCGACAGGCAGTTGAAGCCCAGATGAAAAGTTCATCCGCCACCTCCACCAGCATATCCAGCGACCGCTTATCAGGCCACTCTGGCCCAGGTTTCTGTGCAATATGAGATAGCTCCCCCTGAACGAACGCGCGGATGTCCATCTTCGTTGATTGACTATCAACATCCTCCATTCGCATGTGGTGCACAAAGTCGAGAGGTCCGAGTGCGCGCACTATATCTGTGTCGGGACGCGCGGTGAGAAAAAAGCGAAAGTCCCCAGGAAGGTACGGAATCTGCGTTGCGAGAACCTCCAGCAGCTCTTTTCTCGATTCCTCATTTCCGCATTCGTCCACCCCATCCATCACGGTAACAGTTGGACCAATAGTTTTTAACCCCTCCGTGGGAGTCAAGATGAGATGTTTAAACTGCTCTAGTGGGGAAGAGGTTTTTCGAAGGCTGCGCCTATCTTTAATGATATCCCACAAATTTTCCCTGATTTTTGGATCAAGACCAGCGATATCGCAAGCAATAGTCGAGAAGACGTTGTCGGTGCGGTTTTTGGTATCGTCGAGGCGATCAAAGAAAAATGATGATCCTAGGCGCTTTTGCTCATCAAATTGTTCGGCGATCGTCCGAGCAATTGCAGACTTTCCCACACCGGCCATGCCGGTGAGTAGCACAACCCGCGGTCTTACATCTTGGTTAGTGCCATTCAACAAGGAAAGGACATCTGCCAATAGTATTTCGCGGGTACCAAGCAGACAACCGGGCTTTGCAGTGAATCTGACACCTCCCGCATAGGGAATGTCATTTAGGACAATTGTAGCGGCTGCACGCAACGAAAATTGTCAGCATGACCAAACTTACTACGAGATTCGTACCCACCAGCTTCGCTAGCAATATCCAGAACACGCGTGACAGTAATATCCACCAAGCGGATCGCACTCTCTACTCTCCCAACAGCGATTTCCGTTTCGAGAACGGCGCGTCCTTCAAATGCGGACTTAAGGTCGGCGAACTTAGTTTGATACCCTTGAATTATGTCATCTACAGACGACAGACGGTGCTTGATTGCGCGTATAACTGGTGGATGAAGCATCTCAAATATGTCAATTTGTCAGAAACGGCGAATGACATACCAAAACCTTTAGTTTCCGCGTACTTGCGAACGAAATATGCGCATTCGGTAGTTTGCTTGGCGATGACAGCGAGGATCTTCGCCTGTGATTTGATCTTCTCCACTGGATGGGCCTCGCCCATAAAAGCGTACAAGTCAACCATAGTGCTAATAAGCTCGTCGATTTTCTTGTCCCGGTTCGTCTGGGCAATGGAGGTCTTGGATTGCGCAGTTAATCAGTTCAAACGACCCAGGATTCTACTGGTACGGAAAGGGATACCTTGTAAACGAAAGTAAGCAGGGACCACGCCATTTTTGCATACGGATGGATCTGGATCAACAGCAGCACATCATTCACGACCACAGTCCAAAACAGTCAACAACAATGACTCGCACCTCGGCTATATCGTCGACAGCTTTGACGAATAGTTCAAGAGAGGAAAGCAAAGGTAGCCACGGATTAGGCTCCGAGACAATTGCATATTTCACCGCACCCGATGAATCGACCACTTGTTGAGAAGCTTCGAGGCCTGCCGGAGGGGATTTCATATCTTCTACTCGTTTAGTTGCTCCATCTATAGCATGGTGAGCTTGGAGAAGGTCGAGCGAGTCGTCAGATAGAATGGACGCAATCTGGAACGTGATACGGCCCTCGATTTCGCGCGATGGGGTTTCATCAAGTCTATCGAATTTCCGAGTGATAGCTACCAGACGACAATTAATCCATTGCCGATCACGGGAAGCCACGCTCCACCGACTCACTCTGATCCGCGAGAAGCTTTGAAATATCGTCTCGCATCCCTCCCAAAAATTCGTCCTTTTCTTTTGTGTGCTTTTGATATATGCGAAGGTCGAGGATAGCTGAATCGGCTGTATTACTAATAACAAAAAGATTGTCGGCAAACTTAGCTAGAGATTTCATTCAACCAAAACTCACAAATAAAAAGCTCGTTGCCACTTTGGCGCAGTGCTTCTGTCCGCTATCTCTGTCTCTTGCGATTCGGTATCGACAACCAATCTAGCGTAGCACCGGGGGGACAACCCCCACCGCTTGGACAGGCCGTCCACAGAAATATCTGTTCCAAAACAAGGAATCCGTCAACATTGACAGAGATAGTGAAGGCGAGAGAGTGACCTGAGACTTTGATCGATCGCACAGACTGGGGACTAGGTGGGTAGTAAGTAAAGGGTAAGAGCTCATGAACCCGTCACTGCTCCAGAATGGCTTACGCGGTAGAAGAGTTATTATGACTTGTGTCTGCCATTGATACTAGATGCTGACCTCTTGCTGAGAGTGAAGCGAGAGGAGATGTCGGTTAGAATGATGCACCAGTGGATGCATGTCCGCACTATGTCCGCTAGTAGCCGTCCTCGTCGGAGTCTGGATCGCGATCGGGTTCACGCGACACGCACATGGCACGATCGCTCCCAAACTAGTACTACATGCTAGATTTCTGCGCGCTCTAGGGCTGCACGTATTTTGTCAGACTGGTGTGTACAAATTCATTTCTTTATGTTATCGCTCTCATCGAATGCATTTTAGTATGTTGGTCCTACCGGGATCATCCTTGTTCTCGGCATCGAAGCGGGAAACGTTGCTGAAGGACATCCAGACATCATGTCCAAAAGTTTGTTCTGTCGACGCTATATACATCCACTTAGTCCACTGCGCATCAAAACCAGCAGAAACTGAGCTATCAAACTTGGCTTCCCCATCCCGCCAATCCCTAGATCGTTTATTGGACTACGGGAATGATAACAAGCTACCTGGCACCATTGAAGCCGCCATGAATGGCCACAACGTCGTATATGTTCTTCCCAGATCCGGATCAATTTCTCCTTGGTCCAGCAAGGCTACTGATATTGCATCTATTTGCAACCTTGGTGACCAAGTGCGACGCCTTGAACGAGGATACACGTTTGTCTTTACAACTGTTGACAAAACCAACCTGACTCGCAATGATGTCGATACATTCGCGCACCTTATTCACGACCGCATGACTCAAGCCATACAACTCTCATATCCTCAGGAAGATGTTGTCTTCACGCATCGTGATCCAAGTCCGCTGCGCACCATCAATCTCATAGATGGCAACCCCTATATTTCCAGCGCCCGGGATAAACTTATCAAAGCCAACAAAGACCTAGGCCTTGCGCTCGCCTCAGATGAAATCGACTACCTCGTAGACGCCTTCGTCTCTGGCTCATCACCCATCAACCGAAATCCCACAGATGCTGAACTGTTCATGTTCGCGCAAGTCAACTCGGAACATTGCCGACATAAAATATTCAATGCCTCGTGGACCATCGATGGCAGCCCCCGCGATCCATCACTCTTCGGGATGATTCGGAATACGGAGAAAATCAGTGGTCTAGGTACGATTTCGGCGTACTCAGATAACGCGGCTGTCCTTGAGGGTCACTCCGCTCCTCGATTCGGCGTCTCCACCGCATCACCTAACCATCCCAATCCAAACTTGTCTAATCTCTACCAGTCCCATGACGAAGACATGCACATTCTTGTCAAAGTAGAAACGCACAACCACCCAACAGCCGTTTCTCCATATCCAGGAGCAGCTACGGGCTCAGGTGGTGAGATTCGCGACGAAGGGGCAGTAGGCAGAGGTTCTAAACCAAAAGCTGGTTTGTCGGGCTTTACAGTATCGAATTTGCTTATCCCCGGATTCGAGCAACCATGGGAGTCGGATTTCGGTCGGCCAAAACATATTGCGTCTGCACTGGACATCATGATCGAAGGTCCACTCGGGGCTAGTGCCTTCAATAATGAGTTTGGGAGGCCCGCTCTTACTGGCTACTTCCGTACGTTTGCGGAGAGCGTTCCAGTTGCCGGTGACTGTGAGAAGAGGGAGATCAGAGGCTACCACAAACCTATCATGATTGCGGGTGGATATGGGAATGTCCGACCTCAATTCGCGAAGAAGATTAGCATAACATCTGGGGCGAAAATTATTGTGTTGGGTGGTCCAGGGATGTTGATCGGTCTCGGCGGTGGAGCTGCTTCCAGCCAAGTTTCTGGCGCGAGTTCTGCTGAGCTAGATTTTGCGTCTGTCCAGAGGGATAATGCGGAGATGCAAAGGCGATGCCAGCAGGTAATCAATGCGTGTGTCGACCTCGGTGAAGGAAGTCCCATCCAGAGCATTCACGATGTTGGAGCTGGTGGGTTGTCGAATGCACTGCCTGAGTTGGTGCACGACTCCGGTTTGGGCGCAACGTTCGAGATCCGGGATGTGCTAACTGCCGACTCATCGTTGTCGCCCATGGAAATTTGGTGCAATGAGAGTCAAGAACGGTACGTGCTGGCCATTGATCCAGGTCTACAAGAAGAATTCGAAGCTATAGCGACGAGGGAGAGGTGCCCCTTTTCGGTGGTTGGTGTTGCCACCAAAGAGGAGGAGCTGATCGTTACCGACCGGTTATTTTCGCAAGATGTGATTCGCTTGAAGATGTCGACACTTTTCGGTAAACCTCCTCGGATGTCTCGGAACGACAATACTAGAGCTATTGGCCATGTTAGCTTCGACACGTCCCTTTCCAAATATCTACCTTCTGCAGATACACTCTCGGATCGTCTGCTCCTCGCAGCTAATCGCGTCCTTCGTCTCCCTTCCGTTGGTTCCAAGGCCTTTCTGATCACCATCGGCGACCGATCCATCACCGGCCTAGTGACCCGAGACCAAATGGTAGGTCCGTGGCAAGTCCCAGTCGCCGATGTGGCTGTTACCCGATCTTCTTATGGCTTTGACGTGATTCATGGAGAAGCAATGGCAATGGGCGAGCGAACCCCGATCGCCCTTCTTAATTCAGCTGCCTCGGCACGCATGGCCATTGCAGAATCGCTCACTAACCTCGCAGCTGCATACGTAGGTGATCTTTCCCGAGTGAAACTGAGTGCGAACTGGATGTGTGCGGCGTCCAAAGCAGGCGAAGGTGCTGCCTTGTACGAAGCGGTTAAAGCTGTTGGTATGGAACTTTGTCCTGCTTTGGGGGTGGGAATTCCCGTTGGCAAGGATTCAATGTCCATGTCAATGAAATGGAAAGAAGGGAACGAACAAAGGGAGGTTAGCTCGCCGCTGTCTTTGGTCGTAACTTCATTTGCTGCTGTCGAGGATATCAGAGCGACATGGACGCCTCAATTGCGTACCGATATCGGCGAACCTACCGTTCTTGTATTTTTCGACCTCGCAGACGGGAATGAACGAATGGGCGGCTCAGCATTGGCGCAAGTGTTCAATGAGATCGGTTCAGAGGCTCCTGATGTCCACGAGGCGTCAATTCTCAAAGCGTTCTTTGACGGTTGTCAAGACGTTAGGAAGAACCACCCGGGTCTAGTACTTGCATACCACGATCGTTCAGATGGCGGTCTCTTCACCACACTGGCGGAAATGTGCTTTGCCGGTAAAGTAGGAGCTGAGATATCCCTCGATGCGTTGCATTCGTTGCAGGACCCGATCTCCACGTTGTTCAATGAGGAGCTAGGAGGAGTCATGCAGATACGTCGGGCACAGCTTAGCCACCTCATGAGTGTATTCGTGAATACCGGATTCCCATCGACGTCAATCCACGCCATAGGACGGGTAAACGAAGATCCGGCCAACCAGACATTCCGTATTATCTATCACTCAGCATCCATTTTTTCCAGTACCCGGCAAGATTTGCAGCAAGCGTGGGCAGAGACATCCTACAAGATGCAATGTATTCGCGATGACCCGAATGCTGCTCGGGAAGAGTTTGATCTCATTAAGGACGAGTCTCACCGAGGCTTGTTCTTTGATCTGACCTTCCAATATTCACCTTCTCGCAGCCTATTCCGGCGGCCCAAGGTTGCCATTCTTCGTGAACAAGGCGTTAACGGCCAGGTGGAGATGGCATGGGCTTTTACAGCCGCTGGTTTCGACGCTGTCGATGTTCACATGTCAGACGTATTGTGCGGAAGGACGAGTCTTAAGGATTTTCGTGGATTAGCGGCGTGTGGCGGTTTTTCTTATGGTGATGTGCTCGGTGCTGGAAAAGGTTGGGCACACTCTGTCCTTTTAAACGAAACTGGACGGAGAGAATTCGTCGAGTTTTTCGAACGATCCGATACATTTACCCTTGCCGTCTGCAATGGTTGTCAGTTCGTCAGTCAGCTGCGAGGAATCATACCGGGTGCGCAGGACTGGCCAGAATTCAAGCCGAATAGGAGTGAGCGATTTGAGGCACGTGTATCAATGGTAGAGATCGTAGATGGAGAGGTTACCCGCTCGTCAGTATTCCTCAAGGACATGGCCGGTTCTAAATTGCCTGTTGCAGTTGCGCATGGTGAGGGCCGGGCCCACTTTGCTAACGACGACCATCGACGATCTTTGGAGTTGCAAGGTCTCCTTGCCGTTCGCTATCTCGATTCGTGCGGGCAGCCCACCGAACTGTATCCATTAAACCCAAATGGTAGTCCCGAAGGCATAACTGGTGTTCAGACGCCGGATGGCCGTGTTCTTGCGCTCATGCCTCATCCGGAACGAGTGGCTGCTCTGGAGTGTAATAGTTGGTATCCTTGTTCGATGGTAGACTCATGGAAAGGTAGCGGGCCGTGGTTCAGAATGTTCCAAAATTCACGCAGATGGGTCAATTAGAATATTTTACGATTATGACCGATTCACAGGGTGTAATGACTTGCGCAGTGCTATAACTTTCTAGTAATGTAGAACTCATGACGAACGATCTGTGGAAATTTCAGCAAGTCCATTTATAGCTTCCGTCATCACTTTTTGTAGTATAACGATCATTGCACGCCTGCATTAACGCGGTGACGCTTAGCACATCACTACTTATTTTCTAAGTCAGGTATCTCTTGCTAGTCATACACTTTTTTTTTGTCTGAATAGGCTCAGTCTCACTGCCTTATTCCCACTGCCGAAAACGAAAATTGTTTAACCCTACGTTGCGCCATTGCAGCGCTACAAAAATGTATTGTTGGA
>KN833043.1:23408-39959 GCA_000827315.1 Piloderma croceum F 1598 | reverse complement strand
ATTCCAAAAATGACGGCTCAATCTATCGATGATGCGTAGAAACCTTCCCTTAAAGCACCTGTTCAGGTTCTGCTCCGAACAGAAGCAGCAGCTAGCATGCTACTGTAGCTGTTATTCCTTTTCAGTGACGGAGATCGATCAGCTGATCTTATCGATTCTTACAGGTGCATGCTAAACGCATTAGCGCCGCCTAAACTCCACTCCGAGTCAATATCATAGATATTGTCTAAGTACAAACCTACTATGTTCGCTACCAGCTAATCAGAGACACTTGCTACCTGTTCTGCTCCGAACAGAAGCAGCGGCTAGCTCGCTGTTATTCTTTCTATTCGGCTTTCCGGTGACGGAGATCGAAGCCAGCCCTGTACTTATTGGACGTTTCTGAAAGGTAGGTGGGTTTATTAAAGGAAGCTGTTCTATCCAGCGTAACGTTATCCAAGCCAGTTCCACTAGTATCTTCTCATAAAATGAAATTTACGTCGATTTTTGTCGCTGTCAGTCTCGCCCTCTGCCAGTTCGCCGCCGCTGCGCCTACGGTATGCTCTATCAATTTCTTTAGTAAACTGTGCTGATTTTCCGCTACCATTTTAGGCTTCGTCCGCGCGCTCAATAGACGTACAGTGGTGGACTCTACCCAACTTCCAAGGGTCCTCCTCCAGCGGCGACGCTATGCCCGGCAAATGCTACAGCCTGCAGGCCCCTTACAGTGACACTATCCAGAGTATCGAGGTTGATGATGAAAGTTCATGCGACTTCTTTATGTTCGTCATTTTGTTATTTTGTTAATAATCTTAATACTGAACTGTGATCACAGTGCGGACAGTTGTGAAGGTTCGAGTCTCCAGGTGTTGGGAGACATGGCTACCTTGCCGGCTCCATACAACAACAACACCCTCAGCTACAGCTGCCAAGATCTATAGGTATTATGGGGCGCAGAGGAATATTTCATGTATGAATGCTTATTACGATGTTTTGTCTGTTCTCCGCTAGTCGATGTTGTAATTGACCACGCTGTTGGAGTACTCACTCTTAATTGCTTCGTCCCGTTATTGTCCACAAAGGTCCGCGGGCACGGAGGGTCGTGAAGCTGACGTATTTTGCGTTATATTCCAAAAATGACGGCTCAATCTATCGATGATGTGCATTTCCTCCAACTTTTCCTGTATGATTCTGGTGAATTAAGCTTGATCCCCTCTCACTTGACATTGAACCCGGCTCGCTCGTCATCATACCAATAATATCCCCTAGCGGCGCCGACTCAGCACCCTCGCAGTCATTGCAATTCTCGACTATTAGCCCTTCGCAAAACAGACTGCCACGCACACGCACACATCTTGTCATTGTCCAATCCATCAAGAACACTGACAGCGAGTCCAGGCCAGGCGAGAAAGAGGTCGTCGGGCACATTATCGCTACTCTCGGGCACGGTACACATTATCCTTCCCCAGGTAAGAAAGTCATACTCGATGGGATCGAAGTTCCGAGCAACGAGACTTGGATCCCAGTTTCGCTCCCATCTCCTCACCCTCTCCCTGCTTGGACCTACGGCCCGCCTCTCCGCGACTTCATCAACTCTGTTCATTTGTGGATTCAGGTCGCACCGATTACTTTTCAAATTTACCCTAGTACAATTGTATGTAATGTATTCTGACACATCTCACTGCGAACATCAATGCTAACTAACCATGTGATTTAGTACCGCACTATTATTTTCAACTCCACTCGTAATGCTGAAGTCTTCGCAACGCCTCGCGAACTACGCCAGTTAACCTCCTACAAGACTACACTCACAGCTTCTGCATTAGAAGCATCTTCTACTACAGCTGCTGTACGTCCAGGAGGCGGACCATCAGGAGGGAGGAGTGCATGGGATGCTGGACCCTCAAGTGGATTTGAGGGAGGGAGCAAGCGTGAGGGAGGAGGGCACGGAGGAGTGAATGATCCTGAAGGCTCAAGGAAGGGACCTACAGCAGGGGTGTGGATGTCTGAAGGAACTCAAAGACTCATTTATGGATGATGGCCACGACGATGACGGTGAAAGCTGGAACTCGGGTTCAAACTTGAGCGATGGAGAAGGCGAGATGGCCTCTCTCGCTGCAGATTTTGGCGGTATCTTCGCTGAAATGCAGGAGCAAGCTCAGGAAACGAAGAAGCTGCAGAGGAATGAAATGGTACAGCATTGGCGATTGCAGACAGCTGTCTGGTAAGCACTCGAGTATCTGCTGGCATGCCTTGCTACCTCGGACGCTTTCATTACAGAACCATGTATTGCGCTTGTATATTGGCTTGTAGTAGTATTTTGATGCCCTTTATTTCTTGATCCGCCCTATCTTGCCATCGACTCCAATCCCAATTCACATCAATACATTACATTCTACACTAGTTTTCCGCACAATGGACGCTCAAATCTCGTATTAACACTCGCATACAAACTTAGAGTCACAGTGTATTATCATATCAATTATATTCTTGATAGAAAAGTGTGCTTATTATGACAATGCTGGTACCGACCTTCAAGTTGGGCAGTCTAAAACCGTCTTCTCCCAAATTTCGGAGAGCATATATATGAATAGGAGAGGGAACATCCAATATCTCAATATATCGTCAGTCACGTACGTCCCATTCGCAGGTGTCATGTTCGGCCTATTTGGGTCAAACTCCCAAGGTAACATCACCATTATTCTTGCGAATGTATTTATACTGGATAGCAGTAGATACGGTGACCACCAAAATTGAACTTCAGTCCGGCTGTATAGCTCTAGAGATTAAAAAAGATAAACCTATGTCTCGCCATGTCATGACCACCACCAAGGATAACAGTACTGCGTCGAACCTCAACTTCTAAGCGGCCGCCAATGCCAGCATATAAGCGTCTAATTACTCCTCTTCATGAAGCTCATGGACAACCACATCCATCACGGATCTACAAAACCAATCAGCGAGATTAACACTCGCATTGACAAAAACAACAACAACCAAGGCCAAAGCAGCGAGGCTTACCGTAGATTCATAGCGTACCCACTAACGATATCAGTAAGCGTCAGCGTATCGATGCTGTGTACGCCGGGAGTAACCGCTAAGAAATCCATTCGGACAGATTGGCAGGTCGATGGGCGAAGGGGGCTGAGAACAGTTGAGAATCAATATAGAATGGAGACACGAAAAGGGTGAAGGACTCACCCAATTCGTACCCGGTTCTCCAAAGGTAATATCCCAGGTTTATCCCCATCCCCAAGTCCTCTCAGTAGACCTCCCTTACTGGTACCATACCTAGCATCAATTCCATCCTGCTTTCGACGTCGTCTCTGATCGGGCGAACTAATCTCGAACCGCCTCGTCCACGTACTCTGGTTAAACACGAATATGTCCAACGTGAATGTATCAAGTGGGTATATCTTGGTGCTCGTGCTCCCAGAATGCAATTGCGAAGGTGGAGGTAAAAGTCCGACGGAAATTACGATTGGCTCTCCTTCCTCTTCATTTTGCATCGCAGCGGCTATCGCCATCCCTCTCTCCGCGCCAACAACCATCGGCCCAGGGCTCTGCACCATCACTGCACCACTCCCAGCACCAAACCCCTTCTGCCGCTTAATCTCAACACTAGGCCCCACAGCCCCACTCTGCAAACTTGATACAGGGAGATACGAAAGCGGTGAAGGTGACACAGATGCGTGGGATGGGTAAGCGGGGTAAGCGGGGGTTTGTGGTGGGAATGCTGAGTGTTGGGCGCCGGCGCTTTGGGGTGTATCGAGAGGAGCAGGGGAGTCAAATCCGAATGAGGATCTTGGAATACCTCCGTTACTACCGCCACCGCCAGCAGAGGGAGGAGGGCCGTATGTAGTTGGAGAGGATAGATACCCTGCTTGGGATTGCACGGCGATAGAGGGAGGTGTATACGATATCTTAGGCGAAGACGAATCGCGTTCCCTTTGTTGCTGATACACATGCGTCAAACTCGCTCTCATACCACCAACGCCGGTATGTTTGATAGCTCTAGCAGCAACAGAGGCGCCTACAGCCACGGGGACCGTGTACCGCTTACCTCCCGCTATCTGCTGCCCCTGACTACCGGGAGCGGATGGGTGTGGACTCTGCTGGTTCTGGTATTGCTGGTACTGTTGGCTTTGCGACTGGGACATCGGGAAAGGCGAAGCAGGTTCGGGCATGGCGTCTTTGATTTTTGGTGTTTGGTTGTTTGGGTATTGGTGGTGGTGGTCGTAGGATGAGTGGTCGGGGGGGCGATGAGGTTGGGGAGAGAGGTCCAAGATACAGTTCCACCGGGATGTGAATGATTGTGTTGGGTATGATGTCGATGTCGGCAACAAGTCCTTCGTCGTGTTCCCATCCTCCGTAGTAATAGCCTCTGTAACCATTCCATCTGTCCTAGGCCGTACAACCGGTTTGCCCACAATGTTGATCGTAACAGCCCTCTGCAACTCCTGTCCACTCCCTCCCTTCTCCTTCTCCTTCCCCGTGCCCATACCTAAAGAAAATCCATCCGTATCATCCGGGTTCTGTAAGAACGAAACGGCATAAAGGAGGTTATACTGTTCCCTACTCCCGATTTCCAGCGGGAACACCTCTTCCACATCTCCTTCTCCCTTCCTCTTCCCCACACCCACGCCAGACCCACGCCACCGAGGCTGATCAGGCTGACGACGATCTCCCCACCCAACCAAAAAAGCCCTAGCCCCCTCTCCTCCAATACATACTTCAACACTCTCAACTCTAAACCCAACCCCAACCCCGCTCTCCCCCGAATTCTCAACTTCGACGCATAAGACGACTGTACGTTCCTCGTTGCCTGCTTCTCTGCGGGATTCTTCGTCTTCGCTTTCGTGGACTTTCTCCTTTTTGCTTTCGTCTTCGCTTTCGTGGACTTTCTCCTTTTTGCTTTCGTTCCCGTTTGCGTGTGCATGCCCTTCACCGTTGATGTGAGCGTGGGAGTGGGAGCGGGAGTGGGGATGGAGAAGGACGTAGGGAACGAACACAGTCCGCATGCGTACTCTGAAACCAGACACAGTCTTGAGAGTCTTTCGGAACGATTTGCGTAGCGTCGGATGGGATGCAGCAGCAGTCGGCGTGCGCGCACCCGCGCTTGTAGGCGTCACCGCCTGCCCAGGCGTTCCTTTCGTCGTCTGAGTAGAATAAGACCCAAGTAGAAACGCCGTACGCCTAACCGATTCACCTAAACGTGTAGAAGGGACGTATACGCTTCCTTCGCCTGATGAAGGGAAGTTTGGACCTGATGAGAGGCCTGAGAGGAGGTTAATTTCTTGGAGGGTTGTGAGATTGTTGTTGTCCTCTCCGTTTGTTGGTGTGGGGGATGTTGGCGCGGGGGTTGTTAACGTGGGTGTGCTCGCTGTTGGGGATTGGGACTGGGAGATGGAGGAAGGTGATAGGGAAGAAATGTCCGTGAGCGTGTCAAGAAATTGGATGAATGGGTGGTTAGGCTGTGTCGTAGTTGGGAGACGTTTTTCGCGCAGGGTGGCTGATACCGTTAGACACAGTAATGGTTCAGAAGTCGTTAAACGTAGAAATGCTATAAAGTAAAGAAAGAACCAATATTATTAGCGGACTTTTCCTAACCAAATGAACAGAGGAACGTACAAACAGTTAAAGCCAACCGATAAACACCCACCCAGACCTGCTCCTTCTCACTCCAAAGCAACCTAAACTTCTCCTCTGAATCTACACCCCCAACCCCACTCCCGCTACCACCTTGTTGCCCCCAAATACTGGCTAACAAAAGCGTCCCTTCGGCTTGTACGTACTGCCTATCCGTCTCTGCCGTGGAAGGCGTCGGGTTTGGGGTAGCAGGTGGGAATATCGACGGGTTTTGGTTTGAGTTGGGATTGAGGTTTTTAAGACGAGGCTTGACCCGACCTACGGAATCAGAACGTGGTGGGGCGGAGAGGTTGGTTTTGGTTAGAGGACGGGTGGGGGGTGGTGGAGGGGAGGCGAGGGAAGCGGGGTGAGGGGATATGTATGTCGCTTCGAGAGATATTTGGAGGTGGGAGAGGAAGGATATTAGCGTTTCTGGAGGGTTGGGTGGGTTAGGCTGTGGTGGTGTCGAGTCGGGGTGGGATAAACGGATCAGGAGAAGGGCATGCAGTTGTTCGTCTGCACTCGTAGATTTGCATAAGCGTTATGCAAATGTTCGCAAGTTGAGACATACCAAAGAACGCTTGCTTCCTATCCACATCCCGACTACACACTCTACTAAGCCACTCATCATCGTCCAGAGCGACGTCGATTGAACGGTCTGGGAACTGGACGGATGTATCTGGGACGACGAGCTCGAGGATGGCCGAGTTGAACAGGTCTTCGAATACAGACATAGGCTCTTGCCGTCGTAGGCGACACGAATGGTCTAGTGCCCGGATGACAACTCAATGGGGGAGTCGCGGGTCAAGAGCTGGTGCTCTGAAACTTCAAGTCAAGTGGTTCGTCAGTCTATGCTTTTGTCTGTGATAAATGTTACAACCACACGGTTACCTTCATAATGGTGCTGGACTGATTCGTTGTCCACTTCTTTACTTACCTTTTCAAGTTTCAACTTTATCCGATATACCAAATTGGGGGGGCCGCAATTTCAACTCCTCGGGAAACCTTGCTTGCGTGGGAGGTCTCGCAATTGCATTTTTAAAATATTTTCTCAATTTTGTACTTAGAAACCAAAATCATTGCAGTTATGCCACAAGGATTCTTAAATAAAATTTTAATTGCAGCACAAAAGTACTAAGTTCACAGCTCCAGACAGATTGGCAGAAATGTTAAATACCTTAAAAATCTGCCTCAAATATACCAAACTACACTGGACAAAATCAACTCTTGGTCTCATTTGCAGCTCACTTCCCAGTTGCAAATAGGTCATGCATACTTGTATTTTGCCATAGTCTCTTCAGTGCCTGTCAGTTCCAACATCTGACACCTGAATTTTTTTTAAAATGACGACTGT
Source organism: Piloderma croceum F 1598 (assembly GCA_000827315.1). Taxonomy (NCBI): domain Eukaryota; kingdom Fungi; phylum Basidiomycota; class Agaricomycetes; order Atheliales; family Atheliaceae; genus Piloderma; species Piloderma croceum. Next base: position 32,998 of record KN833043.1, on the reverse strand, counting down.
CCAACGACTGTCAAGCTTCTCGTACACCCTGTGCGTGCTGAACTGTGTACTCAGATTAGCAAGAAATCACCAGCATAAGCACACAGGGCTGTGGACTGGTATGTTATTGAGGCTGATTCTCAAAACTTTGATCTCAGATTTTGTGGTGTTTGACCCGCTCCACATTCAAATTGCACTAATGGCGTGTATGACTGGCCAGGTGAAAGCCTTCCACTCCAAATTTGTACACACTCCGGACGTGGTCAACACTATAATGTCGTTCACTTGGTCATCCACCAAAAGCATACAGTGGCAGTGCCGCACAGCCACAGTGGCAAAAGTCACGGTGGTGGTCAGAATTTTGATTTTGATTTTTTGTGATTTTGCGAACAACTATTTACAGTAAGACGGAGGAAGCCAAATGCGAACGGCACGTCGATCGAAGGACCCTGCATCAATGACAACATGGATGGTCACGTCATTATCTTGGAAATGCCAGCTCACCTCAGAGCCGACGAGGTAAACTGCTCACGGGTGAAGATGCGTAGGTCTTGTTTCCCGTTGACCATCCATTTCAATCACGAGGGATCAACCTGTGTCAAAACTAAATTGTCATCTTTGGGATTCAACGCTTATGGTCTTCATGACACGTGAATCGATCATATAATGGTAATTGCAAGAGGAAGATAGGTTGTATTACACATACAAGGCGGCATGGCATGACGATGGCAATCATATTAAGGTGGAGATGGGTCAAATAATCAATATTGGCTCATGGAATAGAAATCATATCAGTCAATCCGCAGAGGTAGCTGGAAAACGAGTTAAACGGAGTACCAGCAGACGGCGAAGAGGAGATAAGGGAAGCGAAGAAAACAAAGTGCGATTGTGGGTTGATCGACAACGTAACTTCAGAGCCACTGTGATTTCTCCCATGCAGGGTCTTGTAAAAATGCACAGAGTACTTTACTTCCAGTCTGCAAAAAAAAGATCGCATCAAGTCAGCGGTCCCACTCAGAAATCGTGGCCACACCACACCGAAGAAAAATAAAGAAAATGACATTTCGATAGATAGCACTTACCTGCAACAGTGGATGCCCAGCAACAATGCTCAGAAACCTTTCCAGGCCCTCCCTCCTGCCTTCGATAACCTCATCTGAGAACCGATTGGTGAACACCTTTCCGGGGAGGGGCGGGATATTGACACGTGTGGATTCGCGCTCGAGGACATCGCGGAAGGCTTCAAAATCTGAGTAACGTCGGCGGACGAGGGAGTGACGGAGTTTGAAGGCGGGAATGTTCGTCTAATGAATGGTTTATGAGTGATTTGTACACTGGGTCCAGTAGTAGGTTGGCGAGAAAGATGTGAATTTGTGGTCGGGCGAGCTGCGCACCTTACAGACTATCTCATAATCGGTGTACATCTTCCGTCCAAAACCTAATCATATCATTAGACCCCGACATCGTTCTGTCGGAAACTAACACGCACCATGAGTCTGCGGGTTCCTAACTTCAATCTCCAAGAAGCTCTCCGGTACGCTGTACATTTCCTCAATCTACAAAATGCTACCATCGCTTACTAAACTATAGTGGAGGACGAGGATAGGTGCTTACGGTCTGTTCCCTGCCAGATATTCTTGGTTCATCAAAGTCATTTGTCGCTCGCGCAAAGGGCGAAACGGTAGTCATCGTGGAAGATAGTCAGCAAGCAGAATGCTGTGACAGCAGATGGTCGTCACGATTGTGACTCACGTGAGCTCCTGTTCTGCTGTTCTGCCAGGTTCTGCCGCGGACTTTGTTTAAATAAGTTACTTCTCCAAAGCACCCCTTTCAGCTTCGGATTCAACTATGTGCATTTCATTAATATCTGACACGGAGTCAGCTATACATTTTCTTTTTTTAGCTACTAAATATGGATCTGGAGATTGCAATCTCAACTCTTATGTATGTACCTGGACGAACAAAAACATGCCACCGTAGGTAGCCTTCGACAAAATTCGACATGCGCTCCTTTCGTGTCAGGGGAAAAGAATACGCCCAACACCAAAGGCATACATAAACCAAGAGGTTATCATCTCTTTTAAGGTGGACGATACTTAGATGAACGACATGCAGATACGGCTAGCGCTGACAAGGCGGGTCCAACAAAAGACCGGCGTAACATACGCTCTCTTGGCCCACTGGGGCAAGAACATGTACGCTAGCACGCAAATTAATGTCGAAAGCACTCTCAAATACTTGACGGTCGTGATCACATGTACGTACTTTCAACACACGCCGTTGTAGAACAAACTGCAGTTCGCAAGGAGTCAGTCGGATAGGGAACATGGATGTGTTTCGATTGGTAGTGTGTGACCATATCTTGATTCTGAACCCGGGTCTGTTGATTGGGCAACACCATAGCTTGGCTCGATAGAACATGACTCACTAGTCGCTAAAAGGACTGAACCATCAAAAGCTTTCGCTTGATGGCGTATGGCTGGAAATAGGGCGACAGCAATTTGTGGATGAAGTCCACTCATTTTGTGCAATCTAATATTGAACAGTGTCAGGGCTAGATAGTCCCCAGCAAGAATCCAGGCATAAATTGCCCCTGGAATGGAGCGAGGTTTAAGATAGAGTTTGCGGACTAGGTTGCGACGCTAGCGCTAGAGAACCCCTCCACCAGTACCTCTACCAAAAAACACCGCCCCTGTGTCTGTTAGGCGGTACTGAACAGCAGCACTCCGAGGAATCAACGGGAAGTCCGGATCATCGACGGAGGGACCAGCGTGTAACGCAATCTAAGTCGGCCAAAAGCAAGTGTGTCAAATACAAAACCATGCAAAAGAGTGGCGAGTCGTACCTCCCCACTGACAGCCCCACTTCGACCACTGGAGAGAGGTTGAACGTCCATATGATAGGTGCATATTTGGAGAAGCTGGCGCAGAAGGTCATCCGGCTCTGTGGGCGTAACTACATGATGTCGAATGATAAGTGATGCATTAGACTGGTCAGAAATTATTAGTAAGGCGGTAAATACAATCAATCAGATTTGTACCTTAAGACAAAGAGATCGGAGAGCACGAATGAAACGAATGAGATCTAACAACGAGACACCCGTCCATTCGAGCGATGAAATATCATCCAAGATGACCATCATGCTTGCTCCTTCTTGTTGTCCTGTTAATTCGGCGGAGGTCATTTCATAAATGGATCGCAGAGCGGGTTGCTTCGAGTCGAGGCCGGTGTCAAACGCCGCAGATACATCAACAAAGACCAGCGAATTGGATGTAAGGTGAGTCGCGAGATTTAGGTTCTTAAGAATGATTATGATCACTCAAACACTGGCTGATAAGCATGCCATTTCCAATACTCACTGATTTTGCTGCTATAGTCTTCCATCGAGTCATCCCTTCTGATACCGAAAGCAACACACATCTTGAATTCTTGTTGTCTTTGAGATGAGCTCCTAGGCTCCTATGAAGAAGAAAATCGGCCGGTGCGGCAAGCTCATCCGTGACTAGTAAAAAATGTCCTGGAGACGGTGGAGGAAACATAATCACGAGCAGACGATTGAGGCCGAGACTGCTAATGATGCCGTGGGATATAGATGTCCTAATAAGGCGGTCCAAATCCGATTTGCTATACTTAGAAGTGACAGCGAAGTAGACAACGGAATATGGTCTGACTAAAGCACATCTCAGTTCCTGTAAGTTACAGAAAGGAAAACATCCTCGTCGGTCGGCGGGTTCTGTGGAGGCGTAGGCAAATGTTCCTGGAGCTCAATATCTTGTGGGGGTGTGCATGTCGGTACGTAAAGGGCCCAAGTAAAGACTCGTAGTATTGTCCATCACGCGATACCAACCGGGGTTTATTCTGTGGCTTTGGACGTTTACGAACATTAGCTTTGGTGGCAGGGGAAGTAGAACGACGTCGAATGACAGATCCTGCAACAAATGCACATATTGCCCCACAAACTGTGTTTCCGCGCTAGGGTTAAAATCGCTTCGAATTCGTCCTTAGCTTGAGGAGAGACACTGGAGGAAGGATGTATATCGGCTGTGGACCATGGGATCTAGGTAGACCACAACTGGCCAAGGGCAAGCTCGCACTTGGCTCACGGCACCACCGATTAGTACCGATCGCAACGTAGCAACGCAACACCATCCGCCCAAATTTATGGCCGAGGATATTCCTCTCGGTTTGGTGGGGTTATACAGTACCATATAAAATAGGTATCCTACTGTTCGCATGCAAGATTTGGAGTGGTGTAGTTGGTTGAGACAGGTGGACGTTCAACAGAGGGCGAAAACTGCCGACGAGCGCTTAAACGTCGCCCACCAGGCTCGGTACCATTTACTAGTCACCTTGTTCTTTCTCCCATCTACACATTATCTACTCGCAATGTTTTGAAGCATTCTACTATACATCTTGGGAATAGTATTCACCGAAACAGCACTGCTAACGAACTAGACGACATACAACATCCTAATGCCTAGAGGAAATAACGATCGAGGCCGAACCTTTCGGGGTGGACGATATCGAGGAAGAGGCGCCAACGGACATGGTCCCAACCGCGGTAACGGTAGAGGTCGCGGAAGAGGCGTCGCGTTCATGGAAGACCCCTTAGATTTTCCGGTCCAGATGTGGTCTGACAACAGTATATGTACGTCTGTCTTTCTGTAACGCTCGTAGTGTCGAACCAGGCGCCCAATGAAACGATTGTAAAGATACACCCAATCGCGGCGGATATCGAGGACGTGGTAGGGGCAGTGGTTCATCCTCTCAACCTAACTCCGGACCCGGCACACCAGGACGAGGGCGCGGCGGCGATTCACATGATTTTCAATATCAGTCTCCTCAGAGACGTGGTGCAGCAGCAGGACGTGGATCTAGACTTCGCCGTGATGCTCCGTTATCAAAGCTGTTGTATGATGAGCGACCTTTTCTCAAACCCATCATATTTGTACCTTCTGTGTATACGAGGACATTGTTCGAACAAGAGGAAGATTTGTTGCAGCCTCAAGTGGAGGATATTGGTCGGTTGCCGTTCTAAGCTTATATTTGTCCTTAGCTGATATTTGATGTAGCGGATGAAGATAAAAGCCATGTACCAACTGCCGACCGCGTCACCCGTATCTTCAGTGGTAGCAATAACCCACCGCAAGGAGACTTAACATCAGATGACGAGGTAGAAGAAGGGGAAGAGATTCAAGAGATTGACTTTGAAGATATGGGACGGATACGTGAAGAGGTGGATGCTGCTTTTACATCTAATACTGTGGAGGCAGTAGCAGAATCCAGGACTGCGGAACCGAAAATTGTCGAAGAGCGGTTCACAGGCGTTTTGGTTGAGAGGACGTTGCTTCAACCAAAGGACGAACCGAGAACAATACCTGCGCGGGACGATACACTCGCAGAAGAGATGGGATTTTATGCAGATTCGAAACCAGCTTCCGATTCTCGTTTTCCTCGGAACGGCGATGCATCTGGGGCTCAAGAAGTCGCCGAATCGACAGGTTTCTTCATCGATACGACCCCTGCTACCACTTCGCCTGCTAATACACGTCACCAACCTATTATAATCGATCGGATGGCAGATCAACTGCTCGGCGAAGACGAGGAAATCATTGTCTACGTTGCTCCTCATCCTAGAGTGACCAAAGCACCTATTCGTCTTGAACCAGCTCCCTCATTACCGTCGACGTCCATTCTGACAGGAACAACGTCCACTTTCGCATCTTCATCGGATGCTATCACAGCGCCTCTCGAAGAGCAGTCTGTCAATGACCACAACAAAACAGCCCCACCAACCATCCCGCAAGCACCATCATTCGATTCGATTTCCTTCTCCTTCGCAAACGAAGTTTCCCCAAAAATAACTCCGAAGAAGCAACAGCCTCGTACACGCCCAGTTTTTACGGCTGGAGAGCGTAATAAATCTAAAGCCAAAGCGCGGAAGAAAGAAGCAAGGGCCGCCCGTCGACGACTTGAGCGCCGAGCGATGTTTGGATCCTTTGGGGCGATTATGAGCGAGGCGCAGTTGAGGGGGGATGATGAACAGGTTGGAACGGGCAAGGATCCGAGATGGGAGGAGAGGAGAAGGGGCGATTCGGATATTGATTGGGGCGATACGGACGAAGGCGATGATGCGGTTCGAGTTGGAAGGGCGGCTCGGGTCCTAGATGGAGTAGATGAGGTTTCAAATGGGGTGGGTGCCATGGAACTAGATTCAGAGATCGATATGGAGGCTATGAAGGCGTTCGTGAAAGGCATGAGCGCGAATGGAGGGAGACATGTCACCATGGATGATATTGCTGATGAAGAGCAAATGAGGTTGGAGGATGCATCAGGTGGCTTCCAACGTGGAAGTGAAAGCGGCGCAAGCGATAGTGATGGCGAGATCGAAGAGGAAGGTAGTGTGATAGACGAAGAGGACGATCTAATAAAAGGAGAAGAAGAGATGATGATGGGCGTACCTCGGAACATGAGTCCTAGCGATGACGATGGTGACGAGGACGATCTCTCTGACGAGATCGACCAGAGTCCCAACTCAGGGTTTCAAGCTAGACTGCAGCGCTTGCGCAAGACCACATGGAGAAAGCAAGTAACGGACAGATACCTGTTGTCGGAAGAAGACACCTCAGACGACGACTTTTTCGATGGTTATACACGAGCTGAAGAAGACGACGATTTCATCGCGCATGTAGAGGTATTTATACCTAATAGTCGATAATAATCATGAATTATTGACAATTACTTCGCAGGATTTGCTTGATGCCAAGGGCGGCAGTGTCCTCAGCAGTGCCGAACGCGAGGCGCGAAAGCGTCTTTTCCAAGCCGTTCAGAACGGGGAATTTTCCGACCCTGAACAAGACATAGGTCCAACCAGTGAGTTCCCCTCAGCGTCCACCTATGGCTCACATTAACGCCTCGTCATCTCAGAACGCAAGAAAGGCATGAATATCCCTATCGAACTTCAAGACCAATGGGCCAGAGACCGTTCCAAGAAGGCGGAGAACAAGCGAGCTCGAGCTAAAGCTCGTCTCGAGGCAGCTGCGGATCCATTGCTCCCCAAGAAAGGCGGTAAGAAAGGCCACAAAGCAATTCTCGCTGCGGCCAAGCTCGATCCGTCCAGTTCGATCCCTGAACGTGTGGTCGATATGGTCACACTGGAACAGCAGATCCGACGGTTCCTCGCTGACATCAGCGGAAAGGCCACGATGGTGCTTCCTCCCATGAATAAAGAGTCGAGAAAGCAGGTTCATGAATTGGCTACTGCCTTCCATCTTAAGAGTCAGAGCAAAGGTAAAGGAGATGGGAGATACACGACGTTGATGAAGACTACTCGTAGTGGTATTGCGATCGATGAACGGAAGGTCGGGAGAGTTGTAAAACATGGCAGGGTGTTCATGCAACCGGGCGCCAAGGGCAAGAATGCCATTATCATGCCAAGACATAAAGATGGCGATGAAGTGGGCAAGGTGCGCGATGTGCTAACTCGTTATGAATGGGACTTATGTTGCTCTGAATAAAGGCGGCGCCCAAGATAGGTGAAGCCAATATTGGTTTCAAGATGCTCGCTTCCATGGGGTGGTCTGAGGGAGATCGCATTGGTATTTCGGGAGGCCTTGTTGCCCCGCTCACAGCAGTGATCAAGAACACGAAGCTGGGACTGGGAGCTAACCGCTAAGTCCTCGGATACATCTATGTATGCAAATGACTGTAAAAAGGTTCCTGGTGTGTATACAGGCAATGAACCATGCAGTCTTATCGCAATGCTGCTTTCCGATGCGCAGGGAGTGATCGGTGTTCGCAATCTGTCTAGGTGCCTTTTTCTTCTTTTCTGATAGCATATCCGTCAATAGTATACAGGCAGGAAGGAAAGAACCGTCTAAATGATATTGATGATTTTCAACATCAATAAGCTGAACTCCAGGAACGCCGAAAGGCCCGCTCCCAAGGCTCGTTGAAGGCGTTCTTTGCCAATATTACCAAGACTAGCGAAATGCTAAGCGTGTTTGAAAGGTTACTTTATATCATGCAGTTCCACCAGAGTTTGCTGAGATAACGGAGTATTCTGACAACCTTATAGGATCTCTAGGATGGATGACATGTCAGTCTAATGGACATATCGTATCATGTACTGATATCCCGATGCCGGATTGCTCACGAAATATAATTGGTCAGCAGTTTATCCGCATTATGAATGCCAAAGGACATAGAACGTACGCGGCTATAGCCAGTAGTGCATCTACATTCCCAGCTAGTATCAAGTATTCAAGTTATAGAGTCTGAGCACGTACAACGCCAGCCTGAGTGGAAAGCCCCCGGGCCGAGCATAATTGATCCAGTACTAGTGAACAGGCTTGGAACAAGGACTGTAAATTAATATGGGGCAGTGGTTTCATAGAATAGGTGCAATTCCCACCATTATAGCCACATTGGTGATCTCGGGCCTCTCGGCCTTCAGAGGACTTCCGTCACGGAGCCACTAACTTGAATGATTCATCCAACCAGTGTAAATGTCACACTGTAGATTACGCTGTGACTGTTCATTCATGGTCGAAGTTCTGCTACACCAATTTCGTTTGCGATACTAATGATATTGAGAAGGCGTTGTGGAATAGTACCTTCTGATCAAGGTAAGTGCCTTTTTTTTCTGGCGGTGTGGCCGTAGTAAAGAGGCGTTCAAACTTCCCGAGGATGCCGAAAGTCAAGCACAACAAGGAGCGCCAAGAAATCACCCCACAGGGTCCAATCTAGTGCAATGCATTAGCCCTACCCAGTCCCTGCTTTATTGCGTATACCGCCGTTCAGGTACCCCTAGGTATGCTTCACCAGGCTTCACCGAATCTTTCCCCCACAGCTTCTCTGATTGCTCAATTTCAAGTTGCAGATTACTTTTGTCGAATAGTCAACATATGGTCGAAACGGTGCAGTGGTATGCCATTTCCCGGCGGGTGAAAGGGGCTGAAACCTGAATATGTAATTGCGATCGATCACATTAATGTTGTGTACTTAATTCTTACGACCGACTATTCCTGTTCACATAGCTTTCTACAGGATCTTCACACTGGTTTATCTACTATTTTACCTGTTATAATCGCCATTCCACGGGTATATAAATAGCTGCAGTTTGCGCACGTACAAAGCAAACCCTGGTATTTTGTCCTGTCCTTTGCATTAATTTCACAGCCTAAACCTTCAAGTATATAATGCACTTTCCGATCACTCTTGTGACTCTGGTGGCCCCCCTTATTGTTTCTGCAGCACCCTGGAAGCGTGCTCTTTCATCAGCGGATTTACAAGTTTTGAGTAAGTGGTGTGGAGGCAGAGTAATCAGGTCCGGTCCTAAACACCCCCCTTGTGTCATAGAATTCGCAGACCTTTTGGAGCAGCTTGAAAGCCGGTTTTACACAGAAGCTCTCGCCAAATTTCAAACCTCCGATTTCCAAGAGGCTGGTTTCACGTCAGGGGACCTTCCCATCCAGCAAATTACACTGATTATGAATGACGAGGCAACTCATGCTACGGCTCTTGGAGTGCGTGACACAATGATTCACCTCGACTGAGAATTCAAACTAAGTTTGATATCATTTTTCTCGTAGGACACCATCGTAGCCAAC
>KN833042.1:231290-244369 GCA_000827315.1 Piloderma croceum F 1598 | reverse complement strand
GTCCTGTGAAATGGATGCGTTTGCAACGATACAGGCAACGAGACATTTTCGACCAGATATGGTGGCACCGATGACGCCCGCAGCTGAGACATCCTTGTGTGTTTGCAACACCACAGCTACCTCAGCTGGTTCTACGCATTGACCATTGATTTTCATCTGATAGTCAATCCTGCCCAGGATCTCTAACGACCCGTCCTCATGACAAACCGCCAAATCTCCCATCCTATATAAGCAACCAGGTCCAAATGGATTCAGAATGAAGGCTTTGTTTGTCAGGTCAGGACGATTTAAATACCCTTGTCCCAACTGATAGCCTCCCAAGCATAGTTCTCCCTGTACCAGCAATGGAGCAAGTTTCATTGTTCCTGGGATGAGAACGTAAGCGGAGGTCGTATCACTGGGGTGTCCGACTATCCGTGGATTGGAACCATCGGTAAGTTGCCGCCCCATGTTGATTTGTGTGCATTCACTAAGGCCGTACACATTGCGGACGTGGACCTTAGATGCCCATGTTTTGACAACTTGGGGATCGATCAATTCACCGGTTAGGGTGATCTGCTTCAATCCAGGTACCAGATCTGGGTTCAAAAGCGATGCAGTCGAGGATGTCAGCCCCACAGAGGTCACACCCATTTCGTTGATTATTTGAGCCAGGGAGGTAGTTATAACTTTCCTGTTCGCCAAGCAAAGACAGGCACCATGAATTATGGTTGCGAGGATGGTACGCTGTGCCGCACTGAATATGGGGTTGTAGAAAAGCAGTGACCGCAAGTCCATGGACCCCTGGAAGTTGGAGATCCCGCATGTCACGGCCCTATGGTCCAATATAACACCCTTGGGTTGGCCAGTGCTCCCTGACTGTAAGTGTAGTGGATAATGAGCTATTTAATATGACGGCATGATATTAGTTTACTCACTGTATAGACCAAATAAGCAGGGTCAGTGATGCAGACATTGATATTCAAATTGTGGACCCCTTTCTCGGGTATATCGGCCTCCAAAGTGAATTCATGGACAATGTGAGCTTTATCGCCGAAGCGCGAAGCATACTGCGCATGGCAAAATACGAGTAGGGCTTTAACATTGTCCACAATGAAAGCATTGCGCTCCACCGCGTTCTCGGGGTCTAGAGTCACGTATGTATTACCCGATTTCATGATTGCAAAAAGCACTGCGACGAATTCAATGGAAACGTTCATGCAAACGGGGATAATCATGTGACGGTCCGAGGGAAGGATGCATGCTAGCGAATTTGCAAGCATGTTCAGTCCTTTGAACGATATTTGGCGTTCTGCTCGTACTGAACTGCAATCACATCTGGCGACAGCCGCACTCTCTCCTCAAAGAGTCTGTGAACAAGTGAAGGTGTTGGAGGCTTGGCGGGAAGGCCTTGGGAGAAAATGAGCGATTTCTCTGGGTAAGAGCTGCAGTCAAGATCGTCGATAGGCGCAGTAGGATTCTGCACGAACTGCTCCCGTAGATTGAAGAAGTGCTGCACCGTGAGACGAACCTTGTCGTGACCCAGGTGTGAGTCAAACCACACGGCAGCTTTGAAGGACCTGCTGTCCTTCACATACATCTCAATTGGAAAGTGTCGGCCATACAACAGACAAGCCGCACATTCGATGTCCTCGACATAGCGAAGCAAAGTCTGAACATTGCACTCGGCTGCGAACTGTTCAGATATCTCATCATAGGTGAGTTCTGCGTATTGTGATGAACGATGTTTGAATTCATCAATAGAACGTGCAAGGTCGAGAACAGTCTGTTGTGCACCGACATTTACTTGCACAGGGAGAATTTGTGCAAGATAGCCTACTACCTTTCAGGAATGAGGAAAGAGTGTGTCTTGATCGGCTGATGCAAAGACAACAGATTCCACAACACAGTGGAGAGAGAGAACAATAGCCCAGAGTGCCTCAAGCATTGAAACACGTGAAATATATTTGGTCCTCTCTAGGAAGTTGAGACCACTGACAACGCTGATACGCTAGCAGTGCGTATGATGACGAAATCAATCAAAATCAACAACACTACTAAAAAGACGTGTAACAGGGTTGCGAGTTGGTGAGTGACCCTTCCTATAAGGTTGAAGTGGTAATGAAGTGAGTTTTTTACGTGCCGCGCGGCGCGTGATAGCGGCGAGCGACAAAAAAATGCGGAGGGCGAGACTAAAGCATACGCGGGTGAGAACTTACACGGGAGCGTGCAATAACTATGTTGAGAAGCGAGATTCGCGGTTCTAAGATGAAAGATTCCTAATACTGAGGCGCAATGAGAACTATGAAGAGTGGGGAACAGGGATCCTTGATTTCTTGTTTTTCTGCTATGTACAAAGGGTATTTATACTAAATGCAAGTTCTGAATAGAAAAAGGGAGCATGTGAATTTTTATCAGGCGAATTAAACGACCGGAGGCGCGTATGTAAAGTCCAACAAAAGGATTACCGCTTTAGGCACCTTCCGCAATCACGTGACTTCACGGTATTTCTAGAGCGCCGGTGCCGACTAGATGCCAGAGCGGCTTTGTTGATGCATCCCCACTGTTGTGAAGCGCTGGCAAGCCTACGAGCTCAGGAATTAAAGATTCAATTGATAAAGTTTTGTAAGGAGCCTCGCGGACTTGAGACTTGGCGACAACGAGGTGACGGCGACGTGATAATGTGCGATAAAATCGGGAAAAGGCTGGGCCAGGCGTAATCTTTATCAGAAATGTTCGGATAACCTCAAAATGAGTCAGGAATGGTTCAGTGACATCTGTGACATGTAACGTCTTCACGTGATGGGCCATCCACGTTAGAGCGAATGCGATAAAATGCGAAAATCCCCGGTTAGCCAGTTAGCGGGCTCATCAACGCCTTGATCGCATTCAATGATGAAAGCCTGACAATCAACCTTCCCATCTGCTTGTGTAGTGCTGAATTGCAACTGTGGTGCGATGACATCAGCGAAGGCAGAATGCCAATAATCAATGCTCTTCTCATGGTTGTACAACTCCTGAGCATGTGCCAGATATGCATGAAGCGGGGCACGTTCTCGGAAGGACACACTGCAATAAAAGCGGGTCAAATCATCCTCAATCAGCGTGAAGGAGAAGTCATCGAGTAGGATGTGAGGATACCACACCGTCAGGATATAAACGGCCTTTTGATCATCATACTGGAGAACAGCATGCGGGATCTGGTTGGATAGAAGTGGCGAGAATGCGGGCGGTCCAGTGCACTCTATAGCAACATCACACACGTCCAGCGAACGTGATAACTGCAGCACAGACTGCACATATTTGCCGTCCAACCGGTCATGGTAAATAGCAGTTCTGAGAATAGGATTATGGGCCGCTACGGCGTTCCAAGTGGTGTTGATCCAACTGAGATCCGACTTGGAACCTGGAAAAACTATCTTTTTGTTTATCCATTGAGTGACAATTAAACCATGCCAGGATAGAAGGGTGTCCTGTATTTGGCTGACTGGGAGAGTAGTTTCGATTGCGTTGGAATCAATGAATTTCGCATCTTCTTTAATATCTAAGATCGGTTCGAAGAAGTTGTCGTCAGCAGCTGAAATTATAATCATGTCATTGAGATTTTGACGCATATTTTTTTTTAGAGAAGAGGCTTACTCAGGGCGAGGCTGTCCTGACCATTCCAACCAGTGACGGTGAAGTGGGCAGACATAGTGAAGTATTTAAACTAGTGACATCCAGGTTTCAAGATCAATTAAACTGGGGAATTGAGCTTGACAAACGCAGGCCACTTACATTGCTTAAAGAATTAATACGCGTGAGTCCACATTGAGTGATATTATGATCTATATGATTCTTTCGTGGCGTGTCCGTTAGATTGTCGAATGTTAATTTCAACAACGAGTGAGTACCTGAAGCAGGAGACTTGAAAGTCGTTTGAGTATAATGTCAGTGAATGTCCCTCAGTCCAATATATACTCCCACTGGCCACAGGCTGTCACATAGCTCTTACAGCAATCATGTGGATGTGCGGTGAAACAGCTCCCAGTAATTTGGCCCTATCAACATCAGCCATTACGCGGACACCGCAGCCGGCCTTCCGACAAGTTGTTTCGACTAGCAGGCCTGCCACAGAGTGGAAATATCTCATCATCTCATAATTTCCTCTTCCAAATTAGGCAGTCGAGATTCAACACATCTCACGAATGTGTGTAGCAGCTGTGCAGCGCCCTCCTCGGTATGATCGGCGGGACTGGGATTATGATTCAGTGCCCATGGAATCCCCTGATCTATCACAAAGGTTTCGCCTCGTCGATCATATCGGAGTCATCTAAGTGTCCTCCACAAGGGTCATTGTAACCTGTGACCGAAGAGCTACGTAACATGCAGGTAAAGTCAGCCCACAACATGGATACCGACAACATCGGAATGCCGGTAAGAGTTGACTTTGTCAACTGATTGGAGTTGTGTTCTTCAACGCCCCATGTGTCAGCAGATCAACCAATCAGTCGATCCTTCATTTCCTTTTCAGGACTTAGTCTCTGCAGACATTTATTTCATCGTATCCCTCCACAGCCACAGGATGGGTTGGAAACCATCGATGATTCACGAGTGTGTGTTGAAACATTGGAGGTGTTCGGTCTGTCTTTATGGGGAAAAGGCGGTCGCGGCCAAAAGAGTACAATTCTCGCATCGACAGTTCCATTACCAATTAGACGCTTGTCGATTTCAAAGACAATTCACCACCAGCTTATAGAAGCTGTATTCACTTGAAACCTCTACCCTAACATTTCATCCTCCTACCAACATGTCGGTCCTGCAAGAGAAAGTCAGCAAAGACAATGACTCCAACACAACCCCGTCTATAACCACGCCAATAACACCTGGTTCTGATATTCCAGACGGTGGCCTCACGGCATGGTTGCAAGTCATTGGCGTGTTTTTCCTGTTCTTCAATTCATGGTATGTACAAGGCTTGTCTGCTACCCAGGCGGAAGTTCTGAGTTCGTGTTTTTATCCAGGGGAATTGTAAACATGTTTGGGGCCTTTCAAACGTACTATGAGGGAACTCTCAGTTCCATGGCATCTGCTATCTCATGGATTGGATCAATCCAAGGGTTCCTCTTGCTCATCATCGGCATGCTGATGGGACCCATTTTCGACATGGGTTACTTCCGTACCCTGCTCGCAGTTGGGTCATTCCTGACTGTCTTCGGAATGATGATGACTAGCATCTCGACCAAATACTATCAAATATTTCTGGCGCAAGGAGTTTGTGTTGGTCTTGGGAGCGGTTGTCTCTTCATCCCTAGTGTCGCCATCGTGGCTACATACTTCAGCAAAAAGCATTCTTTTGCTGTTGGTTTGGCGGCCAGCAGTAGTAGCCTAGGTAGGAATCTGATCAATTTTATTTTTACATTTTCATATTGATCATGCGACTAGGTGGCGTCATATATCCCGCCGTGTTTCATCAATTACAGCCAAAGATTGGCTTTGGTTGGGTGACCCGTGTAATTGCCTTCATAGCCCTTGCCACCCTAGGCATCTGCCTAGTCACCATGAAACGCCGAGTTACTCCTGCAGCAAGGCAAAAATTACTCGATATGCAGGCATGGAAAGAAATTCCTTACACGCTATTTACCATCGGCGAGTTCCTGGGTTTCCTGGGTCTCTATATCCCCTTCTTCTACATCAGCTCGTATGCCCTAAAGAAGACGCATGCAAGCGAGGAGCTCGCATTCTACTTTGTTCCAATCTTAAACACAGCCTCGTTGTTCGGGCGAATCATTCCCAATTTCCTAGCAGACAAAACGAGTCCACTAAACATGCTTATTCCATGTTCTCTCATCTCCGCCATTCTCGCCCTCTGCTGGATCACAATTGATGACGTAGCCGGCCTCGCTGTATTCTGCATCCTCTACGGTTTTTTCTCCGGGATGTTCGTTTCCCTTCCTCCATCCACTGTCGTCAGTTTATCTCCAGACTTGAAGCAAGTAGGCACTCATATGGGAATGAGCTTCAGCTTTGCTGGACTTGGTCTTCTCATTGGCAACCCGATCACAGGCACCATCATTAATCTCGACACTGGTGATTTTGTCAAAGCACAGATTTTCTGTGGGGTGGTCGTTGGAGCAGCGGCTGTGGTCATGACATTTGCTAGGATAGCTAAGGTTGGACCCTCTTTGATTGCTATGGCTTAGACACCATGAGATTATAGAATAGCTTAGACCGTGTTTTCTTAGAGCTTTGTCCATCATGAATTATTATTTTGACCCCTAATTACGAGACTTTCTCTCGATTTCCTGATGTGTGTCCTTCAGTTTTTGGCGAATTGAAGGAAGATACTTTTATTCTTAGTGTTGGAATTTGACATATACGCATCAGTCACGTACATCGTGTCTTGGAAGGGAGGAAGCCAGAAAAAAGATAGCACTTTTGGTCAATAGACACAAACAACGAAGCGACTACGTATTACACAGGTTGATCCAGGGTTGATCCAGGGTTGATTGGCTATTTTCGTTGATTGCGCAAGGCGGAATTCACGGAGCCATGGCATGGTCACGGCCCCCTGGGTAAGGACAAATTCTTGAATGTAGAAAATGTAGATGAAATAGATCAGATTGAGACTTCAAGTAGGGCAAGCAGTGAATATAGCCACGATGATTGAACTGTGTGGACCTGTCGCGGAGACCGGCTAGACCAGTACACGGAGCGGTTAATTACAAATTGATTTTACGGAGGTATCGCTGATGATGGCACATCTGAGATCAGGCCTCAACCCATGCGAACTCATGGAAGTAACTTCAAACTGAATCTAACGATACCGTAATTGTAGGCTTCGCAGGCGATCAGGACTCTGTAAGCTGTTACAATATGGTCCAATAGTTCCGGACTCAACATTTTATTCAGCAGTTGTTGGATCTAGCAAGATGTTCAACTTGGCACAGCGTTAGTTAGATGTTTCGCAGCCCTTTCTGCGTTCCGGAGTGACTTTATTTGCTGAGTACAGCAAGGAAATGCGTGGGGGACACATGGGACAGCCATGGACTTTGAATTGTGAACAGGCGCGAGGGTAGAGCGGAGTCTTCGAAATGGACAGCGAAAATGGATATGCCTATCATGGTGAGATCTCCGCACAGTCAAAAGGGGAATTCAGACATTCCGTGAAACATCCCAGTTAGATGGACCATATGGTGTGTGTAGAACCCAAACACGTTCGCGGCCGTTGCACATACAACTTTGCTACTTCGACCAGCTCATCGGTCACAAGGTACAGCAACCCTTGCGTGATTCATCACGGTCATAATGGGGACAGATGAACAGACCCTAACGGCGTGGTAATTATTAACATCCTGAAGATCAATTTCAGAAACGCCCGGTTCGCAAGAGCCGAAAGTTTGGGCAATATGACACAGTAGATGTGCAAAACAGCGGGGATGATGCCTCCTGGATAATCAGATAAGATGACGGATACATGGTGCAAAAGTCTCTTGGAGATTGAATCAAGGTTAAGTATTATTGTGACTTGCGTTTGGATGGTACTCACAACAAAACCTTACTATGGTTTCAACTAACACCACAATAATATCAATCTTTAGTTTAACCCAGAAGGATGGATGCTGTGCTCTCCTAAGAATATAAGCATGACTTACCTACACTTTGTTCGTTCCCACCATAGAACTTTCTAGCATCCTTACCTTGCAAACAATGACATCCTCCACACTAACCTTTACGTCCCAATTCCAATCCCACACAACCGAATTTCTCCACTTACAACCTATCTCACTCCCCGAGGTTGTGGGCACTGCCCAAGTCAAAGTCAAATTTCTGGCAGCTCCTGTCAACGTCTTAGACCTGGTTGTGTTAGCGGGGAAATATCCAGTCAAACCCCAGACCAAGTATGACCAAGCATTAGTCCCGGGGTACGAGGGTGTAGGGGTTGTAATAGAGGTAGGGGGATTGGTGACCGCCTTGCGCATTGGAGAACATGTGCTGCCGAAGGATCACGGTCTTGGAACCTGGCGCACACACACAGTTGTAGATGCCGATAAGCTTGTGCGCATCCCCACTCCAAGTAACCCCGTCTTTGCATCTCTTCTAAAGATGGGCTATACACCGGCCTACCTGCTGCTTCAAAATATGCAGTATTTGAAGGCAGGCGACTGGGTTATTCAGAACACTGCAACAGGAATGATAGCACAAGCTGTCATCCAGTTTGCACGTTTGCAGGGGGTTAGGACAGTGAATATCATGAGAGATAGGAAGGACTTTGACGTCGTCAGGTCGCGCCTTCTGGCTCTCAGCGCAGACATGGTGCTGTCAGAGTCGCAATTAGAAGCCTTGGTGCAAGTTCAGCCTTTGAGCCATACTCGGCGCATTGTGCTAGCTATTGATAGCGTCTTTGGATCTTCGGGAAGTAGGATTGCCAATCAATTGGTTCAGGGAGGGACATATGTATCATTAGGATTCCTCGGTGGCGGTGGAGAGGTTAAACTAGACGTCAACGAGGGATTGCTGTTCTACAAAGCGGTGGAGTTTAAAGGATTTAGGACATCGAGGGAGTTGGCTGGTTGGAGTCAAGAGGAACGCAGCGATTTGTGGGCTTGGATGTTGAAGCTTTACAACAAAGGTCAGCTCAAAGCACCGGAGGTAGAGATAATGCACTGGGGCTCGCCTGCGCAGGCGCAAGATGGGGAGGAGTTAGAGAAAAAGTTGCTGGATGTTGTGGAGAAAACTGCCAATAGGGTTGTGGGCATGCCGAAGCAGATCTTTGTCTTCGAGCAATAATAGTTATAGTAGATGCACGGTAGTATCCAAACTCCAACATATTTATTTTGCTTCTTCTTGTTGCCTTCTTGCCTCAAATACAACTGAATGGCTCAAGTCTTTTGGGACGTCGAACACATGTGCTTTATGATCTGAATGACTTTGGGCTCTCCAACTTATCCACCTTTCGCTCTGGATCCATCACCATCATAAAGAGTCTCCACAAAAGATACAATATTACTATTACTGTCAGACACATCAGAAGGGTTGCAGTTTGGATGTTTTTCGTCTCGCAGTACTGAGCCTTGACTATGTGAACTTTGGGCAGCATCATGATAACCAAGGCTCAGTGTATAAAGAGACCTGGCAGTTGATATCCCATTCCAGAGCCCATCAAAACAGTGATGATGAATACATAATTGGTCAGTTTCTTGGGACGGCGCAAACACTATGACTCTGCTACATCTGTACCATTGTTCATGATTTCGAGAAAATTTGCTCTCCGAGAAGGCCGAAAAAAACTCTTTTGATTTATCGCAAATTTTAAGACAATCCCTTTTTTTGGCTGTGATGTGTGACTGAATACTTGTCACTTATGAGTTTTGCATCCAACTGTTGTCTACTCCGTAAGAACCGGTTCTTTTATTTGCACATACAGTGTAGATATTTGGTATTTAGTTAAATATATAACAGTGATCATATATATAGAGAGGGGGCTTGTCGGACCTTTACGGAGTATAAAAACGTGAGTACATCTATTCGTAGAAGGCGATGCCGTTTTCCTCCGCCTCCCTCTTCTCTACCTCAATCACCTTGGCATTGAACTTTTTCAAGATATCCAGAAGGCCAGGAATTTCTGGGTCGAAGTCGATCTTGGCACTCCTCATTACCCTAGCCAACATCCCGTATATGCCATGGATGATCATCACTTCCATTGCTGCTTTGGGACCCAAAGTCTGTCTCGCCTTCACCATGTTCGCCTCGGAGACACCATTGGCCTCTACGAGCTCCCTGACCATCTCTCTGATTAACCTCTGACGGTCCGTGAATAACTTTGTTGATGACAAGTCACCCGATCGGACAAGTGCCAGCTGCTCATTGCTGTACCTGAATGCACGCAAGACAGGCTCGTTCACGTCCCATTCGTATGGAGCGTCGAGAAGGGACAACGTCCGCAGAACAGTAAGCTGCCACTCAGATGATTTGAGTGCGCGACCTTCACCCCAGCAGGAGCTCAGGAGTTTCATGAATGGTATGAAGAGTGTGTCAGCATTGGCAAGCAACTTGAAGATGTTGCGCTCGAATGGAAGTGTCGTGAGGCCTTCCGCTACCACTGGGGGCACGGTTTTGGAGTTGACGTAAGGGAGGATATGGTTGTTGGTGACAGTATGATCGTTCCATGATGCCATGATGATTTGCTGAAGGAATAGATGCTTTGGGGAACACCTTTTATATGGAGGTCGAATACAATTTACATCTTGTTAGTACAGGAGCTCGGTCAGGATAGGATCTGATGCCTGATGGATTACAGAGCTATGAGATTAATCATCTCCCAGCTGCATCAAGTCCCATCAGCTTCACCCTTGTGTATTAGTGTGTGTTCCATATGGCCCTGTAGTTGCAATCTGCAAGCTTCAGTGGCTATAGTAGTATTGTAATCAAATAGCTATGTCCGCATGGACCGGGTTGTTCAATTTGTCATCCTTTGTCATCAACAAACATCCCTGACACAGCTACCGGAAATATTGCGAAAACTTTCATTTGCTACTCAGTGTCATATGCAACACACTGGTTGAAGCTAGCTCACATCAAATGATTGCTGAGTTGCTGGTTTCCAAACATGTCCTCCGGACGCCCGCGTACTTGTGGATGAGCAGTGCCGAGGAAAGATCAGGCTTTAACCTCTGGCACTGCATACTCGGATGTGTATCTCACTCAACACTTCCCGCCAGCAACTCCAAATGCGTCTAGATCCACTCAGATCTCGATCATCTGACCAGTCTAACAGCTTACCCCATCCATCCTTGAATCAACCAAAGTAGGCTATGCTTTTGTTTCAAAAGAATGATCGGTGATCACATGGATGAATGTTCTCGGAACCCCAATCAATCGTCAAAACACCGCTACGCCCATTAGCTAATCGCTAGCTCAGATTACACAGCAAGCGCCCAAGCCATCAGGCCTGATTTGTTGGTAACGTGTTTGGTCTACGACTTTGTGTGCCCACTATGATCAGAATGGTCCTCCCACTGGGAGTCTTCATAAGAACGTCCATCCGATTTCATATCCTGACACAAGCCAACCTGACTTGCGTACCATGCCGCAAAGTCCCTACTTTCCAAATTCCTTGAACAACTCTTTACTATGTCGACTCCTTCTGATGCTCAACACAAAGCCAGATGGCAAATTAAGGCCAGAGAAAAACGCGAAGCTATCAATTCGGAAATTCCCTCGCACTGGCAAATCACACACGTGCCTGACGCCGACAAGCTGAAAGATGCCCAACACTACACTTGTAAATTTCTAACCGAGCGCGAGATCAGAATCACAGAGATGGCAGATGCACGTGCACTGCTAGAAAAACTTGCTTGCGGTCAATATACAGCTCTAGAAGTGACGGAAGCCTTCTGCCACAGAGCTGCTATTGCTCACCAAATGGTTAGCACATTTGGATATTGTTTATAATACTGAGTTCTAAGTTATCTTTAGGTCAACTGCCTAAGCGAAATAATCTTCGACCAGGCTTTAGAACGTGCCAAGGAACTAGATGCTTACTTCAAGGCCAATAAGAACCCAATTGGTCCACTGCACAGGCTTCTGATCTTGTTGAAAGACCAATTTCGAGTCAAGAACACGCACACTTCAGTCGGCTTTGTTGCTTGGCTAGACAGAAAGGAAACAGATGAAACAGAATCATATCTGGTAAAAGTCTTGCATGATGCTGGTGCTATCGTATACGTCAAGACTAATGTACCTACAAGCTTGATGGTACGCTATACGTTCGTATGTTTGCCTCCTGCTGTTTCCGCTGACAATTCTCATACAGGCCATTGAGACCAACAATCACATCACTGGGTACACATGGAATCCACGTAACAGACACCCTTCTTTGGGTGGATCATCGGGAGGTACACTTCTTGTATGACGTTCAATATTCCATCAACGTCTAAAGGCTTGCCTTCCTAATATCCAGGTGAGGCTGCATTAATTGCCATGAAAGGAAGCATCCTCGGTTTGGGAACTGATATAGGTCAGTATGAGACTTCCTAAATATCTATCCTTCTCGTCTCAATGCACACTTTCCTACTAGGCGCATCGATCCGACTACCTGCCACTCTATGTGGAGTTTACGGGCTGAAACCATCACATGGCCGATTGCCATACCTGGGCGTCAGACAAAGCGTAAGTGTAAACAAATTTCAAGTTAGACGACTGCTAACAAACAAGCAGATGGAAGGACACGATTCTGCACCATCGGTCGTGGGCCCTCTTGCTAGTACAGTCTCAAACTTGAAGCTTTTGACAGATATTATATTGCAATTGCAGCCTTGGCTTCATGACCCGAAGGTTGTGGAACTACCATGGTGTCCCACAGAATTTTACGAGGTCCACAGTCAGGCGAAGAGCCAAGGTCTGTCTTTTGGCATGCACAAATTTGATGGTGTGGTCATGCCTCATGTCCCAGTACTACGTGCAATGGACGAGTTGAAGGCCAAACTACAGGCCGCTGGCGACGAGGTTAGTGGAATGATTATTTTATCCTCATCCAGATATGTTTATAAAGTTCACAGGTAATCGAGTGGACTCCGCCTCCTCATTCTGAGGCATTCCACATATTGGTGAGTCCAATCAAGACTACTTTTAAATTAGGAAATGTATTAAATTGGCATTGTCCCTAGTGGGATGTATTCACCATGGATGGAGGAAACGACATCCATGACACACTCGCTATCTCTGGCGAGACGCCTGTAGCTCAACTCGCAGCCTCATACGGTCAAAGCAAAGGCAGTCTCCCCACCTTTGACATACCAAAAATCTGGAACTTGCACCAAAGAAAATATGACTACCAGACTCACTATTCGCACTACTGGAATAGCACTGCGAATCTGACAAAGTCTCACCTTCCTGTCAACGCTGTTCTCCTTCCTGCCGCACCCAGTGCTTCCTTCAGGCCAGGTGAAGGTGTTTATTTCAGTAAACACTATTATATGTGACATCGGATAGCTCTATTAAAATTGTGTCCTTCTAGGCTATACCGGCGTTGCAAACGTACTTGACTACTCTGTGGTTACCGTTCCAGTTACAACCGTCGACAAGACCAAAGATCTCAAAGATGGGAATGACGAACGGAC
>KN833042.1:190535-217066 GCA_000827315.1 Piloderma croceum F 1598 | reverse complement strand
GCCCAAACAAGATGGCGCACAAACATTGGCACAATGTACAGGTGTATTACGAACAGCCCGAAGCGCCCAATTTCAGGCTG
The DNA here is from genome assembly GCA_000827315.1 of Piloderma croceum F 1598. Classification (NCBI taxonomy): domain Eukaryota; kingdom Fungi; phylum Basidiomycota; class Agaricomycetes; order Atheliales; family Atheliaceae; genus Piloderma; species Piloderma croceum. Next base: position 216,986 of record KN833042.1, on the reverse strand, counting down.
CAGGGGTTAATCGGAACTGTACATTCAACATCCCAAACGAAGTGAGTATGCAGTAGAAGCGAACAGCAGGTACCTAGGTGGTGTTCCGTCAAACAGAATGCAATGGCATCCAGCAACTGTTAATTAGCAAATTAAAACGTTTTAGAGCAGGATGTGGCGTGGCCGTGCTGGAGCTGTGCCATATATAAGGATTTTCGATCTGGAAGTTCCTGGGACGTTCATAGGATCACAAAAGTTCAACCAGGAGTAAAGGCAATAAATGGTCGGATTAAGCAGCAAATTCGATCGGAGCCACCAGTGATCTGGTTATTTTGCGACTCGTGATCCGTCCTATGGTGTCTTGTATCAGGCAGATGAATGGGAATATCCTCCTCTATCCTCCGGAGGGGCAACGATCCATTCCGCATTCTTCCGGAGACCGCTCACGCGTTCTCCCTCGTCCTTCCCAAAATTAATCAGCACTATCGGCCATACATGTCTCCAGAGCAAATCCACACCTGGCCTGGGCGTTTCATTGTCTGCCAGGAATCCCAGATATATTGCTTGGTCCGCTAATATCTCCGCCCTGCTGTACAGTATGAGTATAGGGCATAACGAGGAGGCGGAATTGAGGAGATGAAGATGATCGCTTGGAGATAAATTGGCAGTAGGTATTATGGAGCAATTTGACTTCCCCTTGAACGCTCGATTTGGACGACAAGCGGGAGAAACATGTGGACGTCATGAGGGAAAATGTAGGAGCCAATGCATATAACCAAATGAGAATAGATCCGATCTTGCTCCAAACAAAATCCGCGATGTTCGACCGATACAGATATGAGCTGTATGATTATTAGAGCCGTCCAGATTACAAGTTCAGAATTTAAACTCACCGCACACCACTGACTAACTGGGAAATTTGGTTTTAAACTGGCGGAGTCAATAAAGTCGTATGGTGCGTTATAAAACGATGAAAGCTGGTGTAATGAATCTCTCAGCGAGACGAAAGGCGACAAAAGGTTGGGGATCATCCCGTTATTAGCAAGGGCAAACACTGGTGAGGGAAAATTCCATTTGGACCGGTGGCGGAAGATGCCGGTACAGGCAGTGACTAGAGGCCCCGACAGCGTCCTCAGAACCAAGAGCGATTGTTCCGCCCGCCAACAGCCATTCTGGCCGGATCTACTGCGGGATAGGCAGCCAATTAAATCCACAGCTCTCGCTGCTTCTGCTTGCGCGGGTTTGATGTGCTTCCGGCGCAAGTGGATACTCTGGCACAAATACTATGGCATTTCGCATGGGATTGTACCAGCGTGAGCCGCGGCTTGCGCAAGAAGTCCAAATAGAACAGGGGTTCCCATAGCAAAGCCTCCGCCATGGAAATAGCATAGTGTCCATCGTTTTTCTATTCCGTTCATATCCATACCAGGCGGACAGTTGCCTTGAGCGAGATGATAAACAATGCCGGGGAGGTGCGAGCCAATATCCCCGCAGCGATTCATGATCAAGCAAAGTGACCACCGGAGCGCAATGCATGTCGAAGACATACTTTCCTCCGAACCTTCGTTCTACGAGCAGTAGACAAGCTGTTGGTGAGAATATGACCTTGCCCACGCGATAGTCAAACCAAGCGAACGCCAGCTTGACTTTAGCACGACAAGCTGAGGTGTTAACTATACCCTTGGAGTGTAGTAGTATATCATGTGAGATCTCGAGTGGCAACAGAAGCAATGAATAATCGCGGACTTGAGCAGCCTGGATCGATGACGGGTGAAACTTCGCGCAAGGGTGGAACTGTAAGGTGCAAGCAAAAAACTAGGATGTCCATGAGGCCCTATCTGACGGATTTCTTTAGCTTGCACTGAACGAAACGGAGAAGCGGCAGAGAAGCGGGATAACTAAACACATGACGAAGGGAGAGACGCGGGCCCGATTTGGAGTGCCGGCTCAGAAACTTCTTAGATGTCTGCTTCCATCCCCCAGATTCTGCGCAGCCGTTCACGGCACTTCTCAGCACCAAGGACCTCCCGCACAACATGGCTATCGAATCTGTGGTCAATCTCATTCCAAAGATGCTCAATAAGACCGCTCTCATCATCCCCCTCACCTCCAAAAACGTTAGTGCGCGCCTTGTACACGGCGCATCTCAGCAAAATTACCTCATTTACCAACGCTGACAATTTTGGCGGTAAGATAGACTCCATAGTGACGCCAGGGTTCCTCCAAAGTCGATCTTGCTCGTCAATAAGTTGCGAACAGAACCAGTGATCCAAGGAATCGCTGCGCTCCTCGCGTACGTTGCTACTAGCTGCTGGTAATCATGCGCGATTTAACTGGTCCAAAATTATGCAGACATGTAAATAAAACATATCCTGGTGTTAAGGTTTTCCACGAAGACCGATCTGACATTCCAAATGGCGTAGATGTTTGGGTACCAGGTGTGTCTTTGCAGCAATTTGATTTTCTGATGCCGCAGCGTAACCTTGAACCCGCCCAGGTGCCAATTCCGAGAAGATTGACTTGGTTGTGACATTAGGGGGGGATGGGACTATTTTACACGCGTCCTCCCTGTTCAGCGTAGGAGCAGTTCCTCCAGTTCTCAGTTTCTCGATGGGGACGTTGGGATTTCTACTACCTTTCCGTAAGTCGCATATTTGAATTCTTGAGATGCTTGTGAATGAAGATAATTATGATCTAGATATTGATGATTTTGCGAAGGCCCTTGAAACCGTCTTTCAGGGCAAAGCCACGATCCTCGATCGTATGAGGCTGTCCTGCACTTTCTATGATCACGAATCAGGGAAAACTGAGACTGATGATGTCGGTCAGTCTACTTATTGTCTAACACGTTCACCAATAACCGTACTTAATCTTTCACGATGTATCATCAGCATGGCAAGTAATGAACGAGGTTGCTTTACATCGTGGCTCAAGTCCACACCTGAATACGATCGACATTTTTGTTGACGGTCAACACCTCACAGAAGCAGTTGTAAGTCTTTGTCGCCCTTCACTTTTCTCATCCTTCATCGGCCGATTTTACAGTCAGATGGTGTCATTGTTTCGACTCCAACAGGCTCGACAGCGTACTCGTTGTCAGCAGGCGGCCCAATTGTCCATCCTTCGCTAAGCGCTCTTGTCTTAACACCTATATGTCCACGGAGTCTCTCTTTTAGACCTCTGGTATTTCCTTCGTCTTCATCAGTGACTCTTCGCGTAAGTCCCGTGCCATCGTCTATCGGACCCGTGCCGCTGACCTTTATGGAACACATCAGATCGGCGACCGAAGTCGCGCATCAGCTGGCGTGTCAATGGATGGCCGGGGCTCGCACATTCTTAACCCGGGCGACTCGGTGACAGTGCAATCATCGCCCTTCCCCGTCCCTTGTATTAACCGTTCTTCAATCGTCGAGGACAACGAAGATGAGCGCCAAGGGGAAGGTGCCCGTCCAGGAAAGGAAGATGACTGGGTCAGGGACATAAACAATCTGTTACAGTACAATGCTACTTTTAGGAGTAAAGCGCTGCTGAGACATAGTAGGACGTAGCAGGACTCGTAGGGTGAGCGGGTTTGAAATCCTGTGTCCAGGAGCTGATACTGATTGATCAGCCCTATGCGGCAGAGATCTGGGTTATCAAATTATATGTCTCAGTTGCGGTAACATGCAACCCTGGTACTGAACCTTGATGTCGCCTCTACGACGGTCTTTCCAAAAATGTCATAGGGGCTTAATCCCGAGTGGAAGCGCTAACAACATGCTTGATCCTGCGGTCTGTGCCGTGTATCTCATTTCACCGGGATGACGTGAAGCTACCAAGTAAAGCTAAACACGTCGCTCCATCGACTATACCATGTGGGTGGGCCATTCACAGTACTAAATCTGGCTCGCTTGCACGCCATACCAGCTGCCATGACTCGGATTCTTCCCAACGCGCCTGTTGATCCTGCAAACCTGTGTTAGAAATAAAGATTATACATTTGTGGTTTTACGCTGGACACAAATTGTAGGTAAGACATTTACCAAGAATGCTTGCTCGTGAGGATTGTGGAGAATTACCGAACGGAATAAAGAAGTAAAAGTGGGGGGTATATCAGCGAAAGTGGTGTGGAATCAGCGAACAATTATAGCTACAATGTAGTATCCAAGGGGGTAGAATAATTCCCTCCCGCCTGTTAAGAAAGCAACAACATCCTTTCTTCTTGAATCAAGGGTTTATTTTAATCGGAAGAAAGGCTTGATACCTCCTTTTCCAGCTGGATGTTTTTGGCTCGTAATTTTCACCGGTGTCCGTGTAGGGTTCGAACGGGCATAGAATTCGGTTGCCTCCTTCGACTCTCCCTCCCCAGTCACCACGTGATAACCTGGTGGCCCATCTACATGCTCCACGTAGAGCTCTGGCTGGACGCGTACTTCGATGATCTCGAAGCGTTTCAGACTGCTAACGACGGCTGGCCATGCCATCGCACCGATGCGCACAGAACGTAATGATTTTTCTGCGTGGACGAGCACAGAGAATGATATTCGATCCCTTTTGATATTGCGCAAGTCGTCTGCAAACTCCTTTAGTGCGAAGTCAAGCGCTTGCTATGGTGCAACTCGTTCATGAGACCAAGATCCAAACCCAGGATACGACCCGCATAACTGACCTCATAACTTTGAGCAGGTGGTACATAGACCATTTTGCCGTTCAGGTTGTATGTGACGACTTCTGGACAACTGGTGCTAGCCATGATGTAGATGTCCGTCGGGTGGTGAGTGATGGGGGATAGTTGAGTAGAGCCGCCCGTACGCCATTGTTTTTATCGCATCTTCTCAGCACAGCGTCAGCGCCAGATTAATGCAGTGATGCCACACATTTGCGAGCCCCGTCAAGGCTGTAACAAGGAACATGTAGTCAGGTTCAAATAAAGGCACTGCTATGTGCCTTCTAGAACGAGGTAGTCACGGCCACACCTGTCAGGAGCTGTGACATCACTCAGGCGGGGTCCGGGATGCTGTATAAAAACCGACGCAGTTGCCGGTATCTATATTGGGACTTCCAAAAGGGTCTACGCTGTGCTCGTTATGAACAGGATGCGCATAGTGACTAGTACCGCTCATAATGACAAGGAACCTGAGAGTCAGCGAATAATATAGTATGTACAGCAAGCTTATAACCTCGGATACATGTGGGTGCTAGTCCTAAATACATCGCTTCGATCACAGCTGGTTCTCGAATCTGCTTCTATCGGTTGCGGTTGGCTCTCTCATAACTTATAAGCATCTCAAGCTACCATGTTATGTCCAGTAAAGCCAAATCTGCCAAAACAACGCTGTTCCCAAGCTTCGCGCAGCTTCCACACTGCTAAAGTTCATCTTGTGGATAAGATAGCGCACCAGAAGAAGAAAAAGTAACCTCAGACCGAAAAGTCGAGTCATGCAACCTTAACTCGTTTGTTGTCCCATTCTGCCATGATAGATATCTGTTGGTGGGTCGGAGGTGCAGCTGCAGTGCTATACCAGTAGGCCGCTCGAGGTCCTTCAACTTGAGGCTGACATCGGACGACGGAAGCTAACCTTCATCTCAGGCGGTCAACACATCCTTAAGACCTTCGCAGGTTTGTCCGCAACCTCATACCCGCCAGCGGCTGCTTTTGTGGTCGCTTTAATTGCCAACTGCAAGACCTGCTGAGCAAACCTATCCGCTTTTCTCCAGGCATCCGTACTGTACCACCGATCTGTCGTGTAGCCCTAGGTTTCGTAAACTGGGCGCAAGCTTGTGAGGGTTAGGGAAACCTAACTGCCCGTCAAATCTACCATCGGAAGGACTGTGACTTAGCGCCCTAGCGAACAAATAGCTATAGATTCAAGATGAAGGACTGCGGTTTGAAGAATTCGTTATAACCTCAGAAAAAATTTTCAACTGCCAACTGTACATTGCACAACGGGCACGTGTTCGGGGATACAGCAATGCAAATTACAGGGTACCGAACTCACAAGCAAGACAACAGCCTCCCAACACACCAATTACGCCTCCACATCACCAAGGAGTGCAAACAGGCCCCGGTGTGAAGCGCTCTTACGCGAAATAATACCTTTCTCCGAACTAGTGGCATTCTCAGCTGTTGTAGCCTTTACCTTCGATCCCTTCTTCGCTCGCTCTTCTCCATATGCATCCTCCAAGCCCTCCATACATGCATTCCACAGGCCATCGGGTATATCAGCTGCGGCCGGTGATTTCACACCGGTCAAAAATGAATGGAACTGTTTACCTGAGAGTAGATGGCTCCGAGCCGGGACTCGATCTGTCAGGAGTAAGACCTGACAAAGATCCGAGATGGACTCAAAAGCCATTAACACTTGGGCCATTAACTGGATGTTCCGATCGACAATAGGAGGCAAAACCTCTGTCGAGGGTGGGTTATCGTTCGCCAGCACGGGACCAGCGATCCAAGGAAAGGAGGCCAAAAAGGCCCGCGCCTCGGTTTTCGTCCACCGCTCTTTCTCTCTATCCTTGCTTCCTTCGCTGCTGCGTGCACGGTCGCCGACTACGCGAACGACCCACCGCAATGCCAGAGCGATCATTAGCTGTTCGGAAGGAAGGGAATTCATTGATGATGTATTTGAACCAAGTGCATGAAGGAAGACTGTCAGCCTGTCCCATTTCGATCTCAGTTGGAGCGGTATCTGTGAATCAAAATCGTTTGTTGGTATCGAGCCAAGTAGATCAGCGAGGAATGGCGCGGTTACTTCTTCGCCAGTAATTCGAGTTCCGCGCCGAACATATTCTACGATGGTTTTTGGTCGCGGGGAGCGCGAAGCTCGGGACGAAGATGATGACGTTGGAGGTTCAGGGACTTCATCGTCTCCTGGCTTGCGCAGCCTTTCCAACTCGCCTCGCAAAAACGCCAAGGGATCCCCATCTGTACCACCTTCAAGGCTTTCCGTTTCAGAATCTTCTTCTACAACATCAACTAATTCATCTTCATCAATTTCATCTTCTACGGAACTCTCTTCCTCATCTGCTAATTTTCCATTCTCGCCAGGCCTTTTTGGAAGACCAACTCCATCTTCCAGGATAGCATAGCTCCATTGCTGAATAGGTCGCCCAATAGTTCTTGCAACAGTTTCCAAATCCGGGTTTTCAAGAAACGGGCGGGGCCAGGATGTGCCCGTGCTCAAAATGTGCATTATATTCCGTGAAAGCCAACCAGTTCGGTAAGCCCTCACATACAATGCTCTCACTTCTTCTCGCATGGTCTGCTCCTCGCTCTCATCCTCAGAGGGCTCATTGGAAGAAAGGGATCGAGAGAAAAAGGGGAGAAGAGGACAGACATCAGGTTCATGTAACGCGCAGACTGGGGTCGGCCATAACCCGGCTTGGCCATGTGTCTCCCCTTCGTACTTTGGTATGGCGTACTGAAGAGTGGCTTCGACAACTGTAGTAATGATATTCTCGACTTCGCCAGAGCCAAGAGCGGATCGTGAAGGAAGCAAAAGTGCATCTACCGCTTTGTCTATGAGATCCATGACGCTGCCTACTTGATATTTCGGTTTGCGCTTCTGCGATGAATCAGATAGGATGGAATTTAATGTGCTGGCGACGTGGTTGATGCGTTGGGGAAGAGTGAGCTGCCGCTGGAAAAATAGCGACTGAACATTCCGCGAAGACGATGGCTGATTAGAAAAGTCGTTGCCAACAAGTGCACCAAGGAGTGGAAGTAGTGTGACTGGCAACTTCAGATGAGCTGCCAACTCAGAGGGCTTGTAAACAATAAAAGACAAAGTGAGATCCGATGCAATATCGGGTGGAATGAGGCCCTTGCCAAGCCTCGGATCGCGTGTCGTCTTCTTGCCCTTTGATTTTCGAACCGTTTGGAAGTCACCATCATCCTCGTCATTCTGGGCTGCATTATCAAAGAATGTCCAGACCATATCTTCAAAAGGGATAAATCCCAAATATCCCTCCGAGTTGAGCACCGCAAAATCGGAGTCATTCCCGACTACAAATCCTCCTACTCTACCTGCAAGGTCGACACAATATGTGTCCCCTTCTTCGTCCGCATAATGTATTTCCAGAGCATCCGTCTTATCCAGCATGGTTTGTAAGGCATGAATGCATGTGGGGAAAACCAGCGGTGGAATAATGCGTGCCTCGTGGAGGAATCGGCGAGTCGATCGAGACGCATGAGAGGTCCTGAAGAATAAAAGAGATGGTTGTACGTGGGACTGTGTCAACCTGGACACAACTGTCTGGAATTTGAGCTCAGGCGTTGCACCTTGAGATTAAATCAGCAAGATGATAGAGCCAACACAAGTGGCTCGCACCGTCGAAAACCATGTATACTTTGAGGCCAACGTTGATCCATGCTTGTACAACGGTCACGATAAGATTTTCCAACTCCCGATACTCTCCGCCATAAACCCAGGGAAGGTTGGAACGATGAAAGAGTTCGTAGATGAACGACCGCCCATCGACCACAATTGACGCTCTCTGCGTTGAAGAGAATAGGTATTCGAATGATTTTGCAAGGATCCGTTTGTTTTGTCGAAGATACAGAGTCAGCCCATGGACGCCCATGCCAAAGCTCGGTTTGACTTCACTTCAGACTCTCACGCCATCTACTGTAGATTCCGAATTCGATGGCATGCATCGTGTCTCTGGATGGTCTGGACGGTCTATGGTATAATTGAACCTGTATGTGACATGGATATCACATATCTGCCGCTGGATGTATGGATCTCTATATCCTTTTTGTTGACTGTTCAAGACATTCTTGCCTTGCGAACTGTGCGTAAACACTGTACGTCGATCTTGACTTGATAGCGCCTGACTAGTTGTTAGAGCTGCAAACTTCTCCGTAGTATGATGGACGAGCGCTCTATCTGGTTTGCAGCACTCGTCGATATTCTATCGGTCATACATATTCCAGGACTGTTCGAAGCCACGCGTTCCATGTCATCCGAGGAACTACGGAGAAGGGTCTTACGCATGATTTGTCTCGACCGCCAATGGTATCAAGGACATATTGTACCCAGAAAGATCGGTCGGCAACACTGCGAAACCAACACTCGTCGTGTGCAGTTCATACAAGGGGGCGAATGGGTCATTGTGATGTTCAGCAATGGGCAGCTTCAATTGTGCAGGGCATGCAACTTGGCTGAGCCAAGCATCTGCATTCCATGTTCCACCGAGCCAAACCCCCACTTTGAAATGGGTATCTCGCTCTCTTGCCGTCTCGAGACCTTGGTTCACGTCACTGAGAGAAGATGGAATAGCGGGTATGCAGAGCTTCCTATGAGACGATCAGTGACTGACTGATTGCGCTGTCGTCCAAAAGATACACCGACATTCGAATTTATCATGTGGATGTCTCCGTGCCAGATATGAGTCTCAGAACACCATTCAGAATATCGCAAATCGTCGAACCGATCTCATTGCATTGCGACCGCCTGGCAGCGCCTTGGATGGAAACTATTACCGGCCGAATAAACGTCCTCATTGCAGACATGCTGGATGAACAGGCTGAAAAAAGGGTGGTCATGGATCTTGGGACAAGGAACGAGGTAAACGTTTATTCCATTTCAGCTGGAACATCTTTCAAACAGACTTGCGCAGGAATCTCACAATTTCACGATCCATGTCATATCGCAACAGTCCCTCCTTTTGGCAAAACCAACTGAGTTCTTTCTGTTCACAATCCCAGAATGCGAAGCGGTCAACCACAGTGGAGACGCCCTTGTAATACCAGTTCAACCTATTTGGACCTACAGTCACCGTGTGCAGCCTGTCCGTGGCAGACCATACATCAGCTCTTTGCCTTGTACATCCAGTGACCCACAGTGCGGCAAAATTTCAATCTTGACTGGCAAGTTCATCTACCTCCTGTCCATTTCCAATCGCCCCGAGGACTATCAGGTTCTTCATTATTCATTAGCGAAACATGCTGGCTATGTGCCGTTCCGCGCAGCCATGGGGTTTCGGCACGCGATATGGACCGAAGAAAATAGTGTGAAGCCCTTTGTTACGCTTCAGACTTGTGCTTATTCCACAATGCCAAATGGATACGGTGGTCTGCAGCGGTTGAGTCATGTTGGGCAACTGGGAGTGCAGCTTCGGCCAATCCAGCTGCCCATTCAAAATGGGGAGGTCATCGATGTATCTTGGGACGAAGAGTCCGGTCGGCTCTGTTTACTGATCAGTCGATCGCACGGTATGAACCGTGTCCTGGTCATCGACTTTCGACCTGCGCTAAGTCGATCACAACATACTAGCAGCGCTTCAACGCCGCGCGAAAGCTCGTTTTAGGAAGCTAATTAAATTGCAACTTGAAACACGTGGTGGTGGTGGTGGTGTAAGTTTATTAGAGCTGACAATCTGTGTGAAAGGTTTGGAAGTTACCAACGCAACAAGTTCAAGTACCTCGACACTCAAGTTAAGTCAGTTTCGCGTTTATGTAATGTATTAGCTCGCTTATTCAGGCATCAGCGGTTCGCACATTTATAACAATATACAAGATAGGATGGTTGTTACCGAGTCTGAGGCAAGTGGGTTCGGGCAGGAGGTAGTTATGAATTTTCGGAAATGGTTTAATTAGGTTTAATTTAGCTAAAAGTCACTAAAGGTGCCGAAAGCTAATCGAAAGGCTAATCGATGACTAAATATGGTGAATAGGAGTTCTCTCCTATATGCTATGAGCGCCACTGCTGCAATGCACACCTGAGACGGTACCCTACGACTTTGTTCAAGGCTTTAACAGCATAACCTTGACTTATTAAATCAATCTCCTCCACCTTGTCAAAATGCCTGCCAGTTATGACCAGGTCGCATCCGAGACGATAACCTCCAACGTAAGGGTTAATCGCTGTTTTCCCAAACAATTGTTGACAAAGTCGATGTTAAATATCAGTATATCATCGGTTCGTGTGTCGAAAACCTTACGCAGATCTCTCTTGACCTTCAATTTAGTGGCATCTGTCACATTTTTGCTGTACGACTACGCCTTGACGTTTGCGCAGGAGGTGAGCTGCAGTGTTATGCAAGCTGTGTCATCTAACTTATCTTTCGGGCAGGTAGAATTCGTGTGGCAACAAAAAATGGGCCTAGTGAGCTTTTTTCCAATGCATACTGTACTCCATTTTAAACGCTTGTCAAGGGGAAAGCCCTCTTTCTATTAGTGAGTTATATTCGCGATCTGGCCGTCTGGTGGCTAAGTGATGTAATGATCAGAATCGGTATATACCCATGATCGACCTGGTTTTTCGTATGATCGGTAAGTCAATGAAAATTTGGAGAGCCTTGTTGTATTTGCTGATTTCTACTACTTTACAGCGAACGTGGAACCAGCCATTAACAGCCACAAAGTAATAACCTTTTAATTATTTGTTCGTCGTGACGACTGCTAAATCGTTCGCCGATCTATCTAGTTGTTAGTATTTTCTTGCGATTGGCAGCCCACTTGCCTGTTAATGGTCTTCTCAGCTGTTACCCGTTTCTTCAAGTCGACACCTGGCTTACACTGCTCAGTCTTATCGTCGTCGATTGTAAGATCACAAATACTGTGATGCGTCATAATCTGAGTCTTTTGTTGCAGTACTGCTTTTACTTCGTACCTGGGCTATCTGGAGGCGGGCAAAGAGTATTTTAATTTTGCTTGGCTCGCTCTATGGGGTAAGAAGTTTTACTCAAGTTTCTTCAATCTCTTACCAAGCAGTTGTATACAGCTCTGTGTTATAGCTGCAGCGGGGGCGAACGTGTACGAGTCAATCACAGTAATCAGTGAATAACTCGCCTTTGTCGTGAGAGTGTGCTCACACACTTACACGCTCTCCACAGCTATTCCTGCCGTGGAAGGTTTTCGACCCTGTCAATATACGTTTCCGGTACCTGAAGTCTATTACGCTAGTGTGCTCGGCCTCATTGTATATGATTTTGGTATGTTGGCCGTATTCCCTGCGTAGCGAACCTTGGCTCATTTTCGCTAGCCGTTGTGACTTTAACTCTTATCAAGATTGTACCCGCCTGTAAGCGGTCCTTCTCCGTCGACTTTAATTATCTTTATTTTATTCTGTGTATAGTACAGCCGAACCAACCAACACCGTTTATGTCTCAACTTCTAAGAGATGGTGAGCTGATTTAGCTGCTCTGGCACGATAATCAATCATTTAAGATATCACTAGGTGTCCTGTACTTTATCGGATTGTTCCGTTCGTTACCTCGCACTGTTAAAGACAGACGAATGCTAAAATGATGACAGTGGCGGCCATTACAAATGTCATTATAATCAAGTTTGCACCTGTATGTAAAGTTTCCGCTATGGAGTTTGAGTATAATTGACGTTTTATCTAGGCTCTCTATATAACAGCATTTTTTAGGTATGTTCTCTTGCAGTTCAATGTCAGTGCGCTCTAAAGATCTCTAATTGTGTTCAGTTTTTATCGATGCTTAGCGATAACCTTCTGTTCTCGTCTGATGCTAAATCTTCGTGGAATACTCTTGCGCCCTCCCCTTCAGGATGCAGATGATACGATCATCGCCAACATGAGCGCGCTCGTCTTCAGTGACTACCCACAGGATGCGACAGCCACGGTACCAAGCATGATGGAAGATGCAGAAGGCCCAGAGGTCGAGTCATACAGGCTTGAGTACATGCAGGCAAGCATGGTGCAGAACCTTCGCACCGTAGGTATTCAAAAATATTGGCAACCGAATTCCAACCTGACGCAAGTTTGAATTGAAGGTCAAGTAGCAGTGCGGCCCTACCTCTTCCAACGGTGCAGGAGTCTCGAACCTACGTTATGTAAACAAAAATCTTGCGCTCTCGTGCTAATCCTGTATATACTATCAGTCGCTTAGGTGGCAAAACAGCCTTAATTCTTATATGTCATAATGAAAAAGTAAAGATAACACAACCAACGTGCAAAGAAACTGGTATGTGCTCAAGCAGTGTGGTATATATAATATAATAGAATGGAAGATACAGTTGAAGTAGAAGCCTAAAGGAAATAGGAGCATAGTCGTCATCTAGTCGTAAAGCCGTATAGTCATCATGCGGCAAAGAAACATCTGCCAAGGGCCAAGTGCATCAAGCACGGCCAGTAAGCAGCAGCCTCCGTCGCCTCGCTTTCTCCAGCGGTGGTAGGCCCTCCTCGTCGATGGATCTCATACTGCTGTCTGCCTCCGATGCGTCCATGGATACATCGATGCGAGAGCTTTCTCCTTCTTGACTCTCATTCGTTTCGGCGCTTTCATCACCCGAGATAAGCTTGGGTAGCATGGATCGACGACGCTGTGACGTGATGTATGATGAATATGTGACGCTGGAAAATTGGGAGAGAGCGTACTTTGTTGGTACCTGCAACGTTCGCCCCGTCTAGGTTCACGTTGAATCGCGCTTCATCTACGCGAGCCCTTTGCTCTACGCATTCCACGACCCAGCCAATGCCAACCACGAGTGGTTTGGGGTCTTGCAGCAATCTATATGATAGAACGTATGTTGTCAATTCATATTTTGATCGATACAATATAGAAGTAGGATCCACTCACCGATACCGTGTTAGCGTGCTCATGAGACCATTCTTATATACAATATGCGTACAACTCGGGCCGACTCGGGTGAGAATCTACAAGACACAAGAAAGGCGTCAGTTATGACGTTTGCAATCGTGAAAACAACGAGAAAACCACCCACTCTAGCACCCATGCCCTTCAACATATCTACAAATAATCCTCCCGCATCATCTCCCCCATCAGTCCTGACATCCACAAATATAACACATTCATTTAACAAAGTCAACACGCCATTCCCCTTCTCATTCTCCTCGTTCTGAGCAGCTTCAAGCTCAGCCTCCTTCTCCTGCGCGAAGATCCTCGCACTCCTCGAAGTGCCCACATGCCCATCACTTCCACTCCTCACGCGGCCCAGGACGCTAGGGGCACTCTTCATCCCCATAGCACCTGTGTCGTCTCCTCCCGCTTGTGTCTCTTCACCCTGTTTGCCTTTAGAAGTAGACGCCGCGGATGGGTAAGTAAAACTCGCAGCCCTCCCGGGTGTCCGTGGGGGTCCCATTGAGCCCTTCGATGGCGTACGCGGTAGACTCGACAAACTCTGCGTCAGCGCTTGCGAAGCCATCGAAGCCCTCCTCGACGCGTCCAGTTTCCACGCGTCTTTCGGCCGTTCTTTCTCCTTCCCTTTGTCCTTCTCACCCATACCAGTGCCCTCTTCCTCAACGTCATTCATTACAACCAAAATATCAGCCGTACTACGCATGCTGACGTCCGCTTGCTCCGAGGGTTCTTCTTCAATACCATCTTCTTCCTCCATCGGACTGCCATTGCTGCCTTTTACAGGACTGGCCATCACGCTCGGCAAACTCGTCTTCTTGCTTACTTTCCTTGCGAGTCCGCCGCCGCCTCCTACTACGATCCCGCCGCCGCCTCTGCTTCCGAGTATCCCATGGACAAAAGAGCCGCGACTAGGTAATCCAGATGGCTTGAAGGTACGGTCTAACGAAGCGTTGTTCTTCGTTTCTGCGTTTCCGGCACTACCGGAAGGACGGACGCTCAGACCGACCTGAGGGATGATGGTCGGAGACGGCAGTGTCCCTACTTTCGCAGGAAACTTCCCAGCCTCATTCGCACCAGGAGCCGTGGTCTTTAGGCGAGGAGCAGTAGCGGTCCCATCTGTACTACTAATACCTCTGGATGAGGACGATCTATCCCCAACAGTAGCACTTCTCTTCAACGGCTTCGCTCCTCCCGCACTCGTACCCAACCCAACCATCCCATCATCTTTCGTTCCCTTCTGTCCCGCATCACTCTCATTCCCATTATCAGTATTAAATCCAACACTGCTATTAGGCCTAACTGGCCGCGGCAGCGATAATTTCTCAAGCGCAATAGATAAAGTCGACAGCGTCGAAGCGGGTTTAAGTGGTCGTGGGGGTAGTCTGAATGGGGACCCGGCGGAGGCGTTCCATGCCGGTTTGGGCTTTGAAGGGGATGTAGAAAGCGATTTTGATTTGTTGGGGGAGGAGGGGCCTGTGCTTGGGCCTGAGTCTGGAAGGGCTTTAGAGGGAGTGGAGGTAGATGTGGGCGTGGATGATGAGGATGAGCCAACAATGAAATCTTTCATGGACATTTGTTTCATTTTCTTGCTCGTATTCGTCGTCTTGCTTTTGTCCGTGGTTGAGGTTCCAGGAGCCTTGAAAGTGAACGAGAATGATTTATGTACACCAGCAGCATCGCCTGTGTGAATATAAATCATTAGCATACAGACAGACCTACAAGCATATCCACAATTACACGAAAGAACTCACCAGAACTCTGACCATCATTATCACCCGCGCTCTCTTTCACTTTCTCCTTCATCGACACGCTCCTCGTCACTCTCCTCCCGCCTCTTACCGCACCTCGCCCACGCCCACGCATACTCTGCACCTTGAGTATGCTCGGTGTCTTCGGCTTCGGACCCCACGCCCCTGCACCGTTCGATACGACTGTTGCGGAGCGGGAGCGGGAATGACCACGGGGGTGTTTCGTGGTTATGGTCGTTGTGGAGGTGGACGAAGCAGTGCTGGCATTGGTCGTGGAGATTACTGGGTTAGATGTAGACGTTGGGAGATTAGATGAGGCTTCGGGGTGCTCTGGCGGGTGGGGAAGTTGGGTCGCGTCCGTTGTAGAAGAGCTTGCGGGTGTACTTGGTGCAGAGTCAGAGTTGGTCGTGACAATGTTCATCTTTGATCGTTCGCGCTGTAAAGGTTTCTGAAGCGTAGAAGAATTTTTTTGCCGTCAGATTAGAAGCTACAGCAATACAAAACAGCGAATAAGAGGAAGAAAGGATGCGTCACGACGCGTTGAACGAATAACGAATGTAGTCAACACTCACACTTTGACCCCCTGCCTTCCCAAGCGTAAATGCCCTCAAAGGGCCACCAGCAAACAAAGCAGGTGTAGGCGGCACCGGCGTCAGCGGGGACATGGGTCCAGTCATCCCTGTCGTCCGCCCGGGGCCGAGACCAAGGTTAAGGCCCTGAGGCGTCTGAGATCGGGGAGTACAAGGTGTGATCGACGGAGTAATGTGCGAGACTGGAGTAGAAGGTGCGGGACGTGGAGTGGAGGGAGGTTTGGGTGTGAGATTAGGTGTAAGGTTGGGTGTAGCATCTACGTCCATGGCTCCCGCGTCTTTCGGTTTAGGTTTCATCTTCACAGCAGAACCGCCTTTAATTGGTGAACTCGAACGCCAGGGTGAGGAAGAGGCTGTCCTAAGGTCTACATGTCGGACTGAAGGTTCAGCTGAACGTCCCCTTGGCGAGTCCACTGCTCGTTCGCGTTGGAAATCGTCCATTTTCCTCTGTTCGAGATGCGGACTGGGTTGATGCAGGGGATCGGTGTGCGCGAGCGAGGGTCCCGGCGAAGGACCCATCTTTGCCCTCTTGGATTCCCTCGTGTTGCCGTTCTCGTCTTGTGCAAGCTCATGCTCTTCCGAGAGACGTTTCCTGTTCGAATTGAGTTTCTTGTTGGGCGACAAAAGAATCTCATCTTCTTCGTCGGTCGCCTCCTCGTCCATGGAGGTATTATTCCTCAGCTTGGACGGCTGGCGAGGTTTAGAATGAGCTTGGAGCTGCGAATTGGGCGCGTGGCGCATAGCAAGCTTCGCGTCCCTGAGCGGAGAACGACCCAGGACAGAAGGGTTGAGAGAGGGCAAGGTCAGTTGAGACCTTGTTCGTTTAGCATTAAAGGTGGACATAACATGGATATCGTATACTTTGACGTGGTTGAATAAAGAGTGAGCTCGTCGTCGGCGACGATGAGCAAAGTGGTTGAGTTCGTCGTCGGAGTCGATGAGCGGGAAGAAATGGCGCTTGTTTGGGAAATTTCAAACTCCAACTGCACGCGTCAGTCATGTGATCAGTAGCCGTCTAACTATAAAGAACTATAAAGAGCGCTACTGGCGTTTACCTCTGGACAGATGGTATGCAATGTGGGTAAATGTATTGGGGTAGGCTGTTTTGGCAAGTCACCGGGTTTGCTCTCCTCATATTTTTAGCAGGCGTAGTGTACCGTACGAAGTTTATGGCCCCGAAGATAGCTGATACTCAAGAAATCCCACATTTCCAAACGTATAATTTATCCCATGCTGCGGTATGAAGCTTGCGCGCTCTCTCTACTCGCAGGCCACCTTCGATTCCCCGTGTCTATGCCCCGGGGCGCTCTCAGTTCTTCGAATATCTCGTCATGGATCCTTTGACAGATTCTGTGAAGATACATAAGCGACTTAACCTGGGAAATGTTTTACTTCTCCTAGACCAAATGGTACGCGAAACGTTCGCCAATTTTTCCCTCTAACCACACTAAATTACAGCTCGACATACTTGACCATGTGCACTCTCGAGGCATAGTCCACTGTGACATCAAACCCGAAAACTTTTTGTTTGGGGCTGCTGATGGTCAACGTGCAGGATATATCCATCTGGTCGATTTCGGTCTCGCTCGCTACTCTCGCCATGCTATCTCGAAAGTCGATCGGCTGCAAGAACAAACACCGAAACTCGCAGGGACACTGAGATATGCCAGTCTGAATGCACATCGCGGAATCAGTATGTGTAGTCGGCGGATCTCTTATTCAGTCACCTATTGACGACTTTGTGTGTTTTGAATGTCTGTCTGCCTCGAGATGACTTGGAATCGCTGGTATATTCAATCGTGTGGCTCTTAAGAATGATGTTACCTTAGGATCAGCGTGAAAAGTTGAGGAGTGGAAGAGCGGGATGACGTGTGCTGTGCTTTGAAATGGCCTACCCGTGCAGTTCTGCAACTTTTTTGACTACGTGCGCCAACTCGGATATGACGATCAGCTTAACTATGCCCGCTGGAAACGCACATTTCGTAATTTCTCACAATGGTTTGGATACCCGTCCAGTGGTGCTTTCGATTTGGCTACCGCTGGTGCTCACGTTTCAAGCATCACATATGACGCACTAGCGCCGTGGTCTGGCCCCAATAGCGCGCCCGCCATCGAACGACCTCACATATGATGACGATGATGATGCGGAGACAGACTCCGATCATGACTTCCAGCCTGCATGGCCTGCTCCGCAGGGTATCAAAGAGCAGTGTCTGCTGGGCGATGAAGAAGAGCTTCTGCTGTCATTACCACACCTCCTATCATTTTAGCGGGACTTCCGGACGACCTATACTATCCTGCTGAAGAGAAGACGATTTCTTGACTATTGATAGGCTATTTGGTGAGCTATAATCACACGATGACGTTAATAACGTGCCCTAGCTAAAGGTGTAATTCATTGATTTGATTTTAGAAGAAGGTATGTGTATGCACGGATGTATGACCAAGCCAGAAGTGTGATTAAATATGCGGAATGAAGGCAGGAGTTGGAAACAATGAACCAGAATGACGGACATGTTGCGGAGTTTGAACTTAAAGTCCAAAGCTGATCATTCCGGATGGTTCAACTTCTTCATTAGTGCTCCAGATTTGCACCTTCGCAAACCTACACAAATCAAAGTAGACCATGGCGCAGATCCACCGTGAGTCGATAACCTTGCTTGTTGCTAATCAATCTGATGTTTCGAGTTAGCGCTTCACAAACGTATCTTGGTCATCGATGGCGGCGGATTTCGTGGCCTTGGATGTCTCATGATCGTGGATAAGATCATGAAGGAGGTTGCTACTAGATCGCGTCGATCCTTGATGCCTTGTCAGGTTTTTGATCTCATATGTGGATCATCCACTGGCGGGCTCTTGGCTCTTCTTCTCGGCCGTTTTGGTTTGGATTGTTCCACTGCCATGAAAGTCTACAAGATGCTGGCGAAGAGTATTTTTGGAGACGTCGAGCAGGTTTTCTGGGATAAGCTTGTTAATTCTTCCGATTTCAACTCAAAGCTTCTTGAAGACGCCCTTGGAATATTTGTCACAAAGTACGGAGGTGATGATGCTCGTCCGATGATGCTGCCCCTCAACGGAGCTGACGCAGTATCTCACCAAAGCACCAAGGTATATTCGGTTTCCTTCTTCCGACCAAGATGTCAGTGACTTATCGTCCCACCATCCCTCAGACTTTTGTCACCGTTGCATGTTACGAACCTGATTACCCCGACCGTATTTACCATATCCGATCTTATCCCACACCCAATCGGGCGACGGCGTCATCTCCGCCTAATTACCAATGGTCTGTTCGAGAAGCTGCGCGAGCGATAATATCTGGAAATATCTACCTGTCTCCGCTGCTCATTCAAAACAACGACGTGGGCTATGAGTTCCGAGACGCGGGAACTTTGGGGTTTGTCAATCCTACAGATCTGGTCTACAGGGAAAGCGAAAAACTTTGGCCGGACGACCGCATTGGTGTGGTGGTCAGCTTAGGAACTGGACTCTCGGGGCCGGCTCCATCGCAACGTGGGGCTGTCACAGATAACTATATCAAACCATTCATTGATGACATCATTTCCAAACTATCCTA
Organism: Piloderma croceum F 1598; assembly: GCA_000827315.1. Taxonomy (NCBI): domain Eukaryota; kingdom Fungi; phylum Basidiomycota; class Agaricomycetes; order Atheliales; family Atheliaceae; genus Piloderma; species Piloderma croceum. The sequence goes on along the minus strand of KN833042.1, from coordinate 197,547 downwards.
CCCAGTCACCACTGCAACACGAAAGCGTGCGACCATTATCATCAAAAAAATTATGTCAGCCGCAGTGGACACACAGCTCGTACATTCAAAGGCATTTTCCAAGTCCTCACAGAAGTGAGTCTGGTGCGCTTGGTTCCGACGACGTAACTCAGCAGTCGGATAGTTACTATCGCATTGATCCTCCACTGGGCCTAGGCAATACGGACCTAGTTGATTGCTTCCACGTCGATCAAGTTGAGAAGGCTATTTCAGAATGGCTTGACACTCCAGAGCATACACAGTACATTTGCGATATCGCTAGTCAGCTTGTTAATCGTGACACAGAGCCAGTCACCGTCGAACAAGCGCGGACACGAGAGCCGCCCCCTCCTCCACCAGAAACGAATCCTGGATACAACCCTCAACTTGACAAAAAACGACCAGAAACAATGATGGATTACTTGAGGTAACTATTTAGTTCCGGTCTGTCGTCCGCTAACAGTAATTAACTTGTTTTCAGAAAATATCATGTTTTGTTTGTTATTGACGATTCGGGCTCGGTGCGTTTTTTCCTATGTATTTGAATCATGAGCTGACCACTGTGTTCGCACTAGATGACGCAAGACAACAGATGGGGGGAAGCTCGCGATGCGCTAGTAGGTGTCGCGGAGCACGCTGTGAAATACGGCTCTACCGAGATCGATATGCGGTTCTTCAACTCCTCCAAGAAATGCCAGGACGTCAAGGTCTGTGACTTATATCTCATAACCCGAGTTTATCTTTTATATCGCATCAAGTAGAGTGTCGACATCGTTGTAAATATCTTTAACCAAACAACGCCGAAAGGTGCGATGGTCCTTCGTTCTTCTAGCCGCGCACAGATTGATTGTATCATCTCAGGTGTCACGCCCACTGGTGCCGTCCTGAAGGAAATTTTGGATGACCATATTTTGAAGCTTGATGCGGCCGTCAACCAATCAGAATATTATGACATCAAGCCCTTAGACGTCATCGTCATTACCGACGGGATACCAAGTGGGTCGAAAAGACACCCCCAGTTCGCTGATCCATAGTGCTGACATCGCTGACATCGGTTAAGCTGATAAACCCAAGGATGTCCTCGTAGAAGAGGCCTTGAGGATAAGGTCACGCAAACACCACCCTAATTGTGTTGGAATTCAATTCGTGCAAATTGGTAGTGACGACAACGCAGAGGCGGCCCTCAAAGACCTCATGTTCGGTAATATCGGTGTAAGTTTGAGCATTTTCCTTGCGGCAGTCCTCAGCTAAACCTGACCTCTTGCTGTGGTGTGCAGAATATGGTTGACACCGTTCCGTATACCGCAGTGCTCACCCCACAACGACTCGAGAGAATTCTCCTTGGTGGGATACAGCCCAATGTTCGCGCGTTGCTTCCGATAGTTTGACTCAACATGCAATATTGGTTTTTCCCTGACAACTGACGAGTAAGTGTTGGAAAGTTATACCACATTGGTGCAACAGAGCTGGAACGTTGAGGCAAGTGACTCATGTTCAACATCAAGTTACACCGTGATGTATTTCACATTCACACCGGTTCCCAAGTGAATCTTACCCGAACTAAAGACCTTTGTGAGGTGGGTACGTGTGAAGGGTCATGGATGGGTGTGTCCGGACAACGTGCCACTACAATTACAATATTTTGTCCAGCATCCATTATGCAAGTATTCACGAGGAAACCACTCGGTTAAGGACGAAGCAATTGCGGTAGCTTCCTGTTCGGTATCAATAGCAAACCAGGCAGTTTACCTGTAACAGTTTTGAAATTAGCAACCTTTTCAGGAGCCTGGACTCCGTAAGGCGGAGAGTAGCAAACGGTTGAAAGTTGAACGTTGAGCCTCCGTGCCTCCGGATACTATGTGTGCAAAATTAGCCCAATTAGCGCCCGCACGCAATCATTGCAATCATGACATATTTTTCGGGCTGACACTGACTGCTAGCAATCATCAATCAGGCCTAGTATCGTATGTAATTGAATGGCACGCCTACATGCATTGGTCCCCATCAGAATTTGCATAAACCAGGCAGCAGAAGCACTGACAGATCTCAGTCACGGTGCGTCATGTTGATCAGTTAGAGCCTCGCGCATAACGCTACCCTGGAACCTTACAGATCGACCATCACGAATCAGGGGTAATGTATGAAATGCTGGTGGGGTTGCGACCTTTACTAGGCTTTTCCATTCATTCATGTATGCGACTTTCCCTGCCTTCGGGTCCTTGGGCGTCAATGCAGGCATGTGCACAGGACCTCGTGGAAAACATGATTCTTCTACCCTTCTCCTTGGGCTAGCTATCATCTATCTTTTCACTAGGCCATATAAGTTGGCCTAACGGATTGACAACTTCCACGAAATCCTTACCTATTTTTACGACGCCAGGTTGTCCGTTGTACGGCCGCTATATCATGTCTGTCCAAGCACCTGTTACTACTCCCAGTATCGTCTCTTATCAACCCCGCACGATATGCCTATGTACGTGGTCTCAGCTCACCTGGGCTAGCAAAGACCGACGCTGATGTTGTTCCTCAGGCTTTGATGGCACAGGCAACAAATTTGGTCAGGTAATCTTTCCAAATGTCCCAACACCTCAATCGTTCCTTCTGATGCAGTAATTCCTTTCAATCAATATTAGGAGGTGCGAACTGCATTTACGATATGCGGTCGTAGAATCATGCTCATTTGAACATGTTTAGAACTCAAACGTTGTGCGCTTCTTTCGGGCTCTCAAAAAAGACGACAGGGAAAAGCAGCTAGCCTATTACCAGGTATTAATCTACTCTCTTGGAATTTGGTAGATTTGCGCTCAATGTGTCCTGCAGGCTGGAATCGGGACGTACAACAAGCGCCAATTTGTTACACATACGTTATCGACTATAGCTTCAGCAATAGATCAAGCGGTGGCGCTTCATCTCAACGACCATGTCAAGGAAGGGTAAACCCTCCCGTTCCTTTCACTGAAAAATAATAATCAAATATTGCAATTAGGTATCGGTTTCTCATGCAGAACTATCGGTCAGTGTTAACCATATACCCCAATGTTATCAGTGTATCGAAAGCTCACTCTGACTTTACTGACCATAGATCTGGTGACAAGATCTGTCTCTTTGGTTTTTCTCGAGGAGCATACACGGCCCGTGCTCTTGCTGGGATGCTGTACAAGGTGCTATGAGCTCGATGCATATGCAGCTTCTTATGACTTATCATTTCTCACTTTCAAATAGGTCGGCCTTCTGCCTCCCCATAACGACGAGCAGGTCGACTTTGCGTTCACCGCTTATCAATCGACGGACAAGGAATCGGCGAGGACCAGCGAGGAATTCAAAGCAACATTCGCGTGGGTCCTTTAATTGGTCCTACCATCTACCGGAGAATTAATTCCCATCTACAGCACACGTGTCGAAATCGAATTCATCGGTGTATGGTATGAGTTTCGGGTAATTTGCGTCTCCGTGGTATCTAATCTTATCTTGACAGGGACACTGTGTCGTCTGTGGGCCTTATTCCTCGACACCTTCCATACTCATCAGCCGCTGATGACGTCAAATGTTTCCGACATGCCCTTGCGCTGGATGAATGTCGCGCACGGTTCCGTCCCAATGTGTGGAATGAACCGTCGGTGACTAAGGAAGAGCTGGAGCCAAGGGTGATGGCAAAACGGAGAGACGTTAACACAACTCGGGACGATTGGGTCTACGACCCTCCACAGCGCATTGTGACCGATGTCGAAGAAGTCTGGTTTGCAGGTAGTATTCCCATAGATTGACCAGGATGTAGTTCGTAATTAACAGCCCTCTTTCTTGCTCTGTAGGCTGTCACGCTGACATTGGTGGTGGATCTCACTCGAGCAAACTAACGGAGAGTCTTTCCGGCGTTCCATTGCGGTGGATGATCAAAGAATGCTGCGTGAAGAAGACAGGAATCCTCTTTGACGAGGACTATCTCCGAGAACTTGGTTTCAATCTTGAATATCTAGACTATCCAAAAGCTGATCAATCACGGGCAAAGTCTGCGGCCGACGCACAGATCCTCTCTCCTTTGTCCACAAACCCCCTTCACAGCAGCCCTCCGGACCCTAACCAACTGGAGGGAAAACCTGATGTTGTCAAACCCAGTCCACCCTCACATGGCACGCCCACCGGCTCCTATTTCCGCGATACCTTCGTACGCGCTTGTGCTGCGCTCTCTACACTTGTCCCCTGGATACCTGCTGATGCATTTGCACCGTCGCCGAGCGTACCTCCGGCAATGGATTATGGGCCTGGTTTGGCCATTGCTTTGAGGCACGCGGCGGATCACATTGACGCTGGTGCTGCTATCTATGATCAACTTCGGGCCAAGGTGTTTTGGTGGTTATTGGAGTTCGTTCCAATGCTGAGTACCTATCAAAAGCAAGATGGTTCATGGATGCGCCAGCGTGTGTGAGTTTTGATTTTCAGTGATTTTGCACTTCTACTGACTAGGAATTTCTTTGTCCGTGCTAGCCGTAATTTTGGCAGAGGGAGAATGATACCCCACACTGACCACCGGATTAAAGTTCATTCATCCGTCTGGATGAGAATGGTAGACACTGGATACATACCCTCTGCCATCAACTGGGACGTGATCAATAAGTCGCGTATGGTGGATTGGATAGACCGAGAGGAGTAGTAGCTAGAACCTGATGACTAGTGTATTTTTCGGGAACGGGAGGGACTCGGACTGTTGCCTGCATTTGTTCTTTAATTATACTGCGCCGGCGCAATGGAGATGTTAATGACTCTTAATAGTGCTGAAGGTCGGACTGCTTGGGTTAGTTCCGGCGTTGTGAAATGGGCCACTTTTAGCATCGTAGTCTAGATCTTCCAACTTGTAGGGCACGCTGCCATACCTTTTTGCCAGGCTTCATGCCTACAGATAATATTGAGGCTTGTTTAAAGTTCTATGCTGCTCTGACGTGACTGACTTCTCAGGGCTGGATGATATACGACCATCCTTGGTGATGATAGGTAAGGTTCTTAATTAGCAATGATATCTTAGGCGAATTTGAATACATGCAGTCTCCTTCGAAGACATGATAACTATGCTGGCCCATAAATGTTTAGTGTATGCAAGCTATTAACTATATATGAAGAAGTTCGAGATAGGAGCAATATGTGCAGGCGTCTGTTTGGCTTCGGTTCGTCGAGATACTTGAGCGCAAATGCGTACTTTAATATGGAATGGAAACTGTCACGAGCTAGCGATGTCCTGAAGAACTTGAATCAAGAACACAAATCACGCTTCCACATCAACCGACGACTTTTGTCAAGGCCCCATTGAACTGAGTGGATTTTGGTCAGAGTTGCATTAATGGAAAGATCGGGGAAAGACTCACCTTCGCCGACACAAGCAATTCTTACGACGTGTCTCCCAGAGGGAATGATGAACGTGCCGCGGCTGAACATCTTCTCCAAACACTCGTTGACGTCAACGTCACAAAACACTGAATCGCTTGGTATGAAGTCTGATGTTGACCCAGCTAATATTCCATCGATGAAAACCGCTAATTTCATGTCGCGATAGTCCAGGTCAACCAACGAAAGTCGGTGAGTGGGATATTCGTCGGTATATTCAGCATACGCAGGGCTGTCATCCGGGTTTCGCACTATTGTGAATACCTCCCATGGCGTCAGAGCTGTGTCACAAAATGGCGGCAATGGTAGAGGGGTAGGCGTTTCGCATGGGCTACAAACAGTTACAGTGGCGACCGCAATTGGCGGAGGACGTACTGTGGCTGTAACAGAAACAGTTACAGGCTGCGTAAGAGCTGGAAGTGTGACGGTTTGACGTTCTGTCCTTGTCGCCATCGTCTTGGTGACTGTGACCGTCTTTATTTGTCCTGGTGTGCAGGACACCGTGGTTGTGACTGCTACGCAATCCGAAGGGTCAGGGGGAGGCGGAAAATCGAGAGTTTGCAAAGGACCAGGAGGCTGGGTAGAGTTAGTTGGGACAATGGGAGGTGAGAGAATGGCAGTAGACTCCGACTCATCAAGTTTGGTATCGAGAGGCGGAATTGGAGGCGGAAGATCGGTTTGCGGAGAGCCGGGGGGATGGGTAGAATTGGTAGGGACAGTGGGAGACGGGAGAATGGAAGTAGACTCTGGCTCATCGAGTTTGGTATTGAGAGGCGGAAAAGGAGGCGGAAGATCAGAAGGACCAGGAGGCTGGTTAGAGTTGGTAGGGACGATTAGAGGTACGAGAACGGGAGTTGACTCCGGCTGATCGAGTTTGGTATCACGAGGCGGAATAGGAGGCGGAAGACCAGTTTGCGACAGGCCGGGAGGTTGGGTAGAGTTGGTAGGGACAGTGGGAGGCGAGAGAACGGAAGTAGAGTCCAATTCATCGAGTTTGGCATCGAGAGGCGGAACAGGAGGCGGAAGATCGGTTTGTGACGGACCGGGAGGTTGGGTAGAGTTGGTGGGTACAATGGGGGGCGAGAGAACAGAAGCTGACTCCGGCTCATCGAGTTTGGCATCGAGAGGCGGAATTGGAGGCGGAAGATCGGTTTGCGACGGGCCAGGAGGTTGGGTAGAGTTGGTAGGGACGATGGGAAGTGAGAGAACAGAAGTGGACTCCGGCTCATCGAGTTTGGTATCGAGAGGCGGAAAAAGAGGTGGAAGGTCAGAAGGACTGGGATGGACAATTGGAGGTACGAGAACAGGAGTTGACTCTGGCTCATCGAGTTTGGTATCGAGAGACGGAATGGGAGGCGGAAGATCGGTTTGCGACGGGCCGGGAAGTTGGGTAGAGTTGGTAGGGACGATGGGAAGTGAGAGAACAGAAGTAGACTCCGGCTCATCGAGTTTGGTATCGAGAGGCGGAAAAGGAGGTGGAAGATCAGAAGGACTGGGATGGACAATTGGAGGTACGAGAACGGGAGTTGACCCCGGCTCATCGAGTTTGGTATCGAGAGGCGGAAAAGGAGGTGGAAGATCAGAAGGACTGGGATGGACAATTGGAGGTACGAGAACGGGA
>KN833042.1:172620-190043 GCA_000827315.1 Piloderma croceum F 1598 | reverse complement strand
GAGGCAGAATTGGAGGCGGAAAATCGGTTTGCGACGGGCCGGGAGGTTGGGTAGAGTTGGTGCGGACAATGGGGGGCGAGAGAACAGAAGCTGACTCCGGCTCATCGAGTTTGGCATCGAGAGGCGGAATTGGAGGCGGAAGATCGGTTTGCGACGGACCGGGAGGTTGGGTAGAGTTGGTAGGGACGATGGGAAGTGAGAGAACAGAAGTAGACTCCGGCTCATCGAGTTTGTTATCGAGAGGCGGAAAGGGAGGTGGAAGATCAGAAGGACTGGGATGGACAATTGGAGGTACGAGAACGGGGGTTGACTCCGGCTCATCGAGTTTGGTATCGCGAGGCGGAATAGGAGGCGGAAGATCGGTTTGCGAAGGGCTGGGAGGTTGGGTAGAGTTGGTGGGGACAATGGGGGGTGAGAGAACAGAAGCTGACTCCGGCTCATCGAGTTTGGCATCGAGAGGCGGAATTGGAGGCGGAAGATCAGAAGGACCGGGAGGCTGAGTAGAATTGGTAGGGACGATTGGAGGTACGAGAACGGGAGTTGACTCCGACTCATTAACAAGTTTGGTAGGGTCGGGAGTGGCGACGGGACCCGGAAGTGTCTCAACAGGCGTCGTGCTGACACAAGTGCTCGTCACAGGACCCGCTCTTTCGCCAGGTTGAACAGATGTAAGTCGGGGTTCATCTCGCGTCTGTGTTTGGTCGCAATCTGCAGCATACACCGTCAGGGTTTCGTGAGCTAAGGTCCAACCAGGCCCACACGGTGCATAGAGTGTGGTGGGATTGAAAACCGTCGTAGGATCGTCGGAGAGCAACGTGGTACCATTTTGTACGAAGGATTGTATGCAGTCAATCGTTGCCTGTCCCTGCACGACAATCGCGCAGAAGGCAACAATCTGCACAGAAAAAAGATATACAATGAGTCCCATCACGGTACTGTGCTTCCTCCGCCTTGATGTCAGAACTGATTTATAGGTTACATCTAGCAAGCGCTGCGGCCAGAAAATGTTGTACCCTTTATCTCGTGGCAGTCGCGCCTAAACCTAATGTGCAGAAGACACAAGATTTGGTAGTGCATTGAGCGTAGAATATTGGACAGATTTGGCGTTGAATGCATGCTGAGCATTAGGCAGGTCGTGAGCACACAAACACAGCGTCTCGCTTTCTGGAGACAACCGATCTGAGTTGTTGATGGTAGATCCAAGTGGCTCCGAATATCATGCAGCGCTTGCCTGCTATTTGGCGTTACGTAAAAGGCAGAGATTGAGTGTCCGGCTATAATATACATCGGATAAAGTCGAAAACGAGACAGTGACTGTGAATTCATGAGCAACTGCCAACTAGAGATAAGTGCGATAAGTTCTGACCTGTGGCCTGCATGAGTACGCATGGAATGGCATACGCCAAGGAGCAAGATCAAAATCCACTATAAGCCTAAGGGCTCTGAATTAGGGGTATTCAGACTCGGAGAGTAACCTATAAAAAGCGCGACGTGAATTCTGATCCGATCATCCAGATGCAAGTGATGCTCTAGTAGTACATCGGTTATATTTTTAGGTTGTTCCGACCATGCAAGAATGCAATTTAGCTGACTCGGAGCGAATCCTTTCCCACCTGCCTTTGAATCGTGTCACGTCCTGGATCGCGATCATCCTGAATCGCCTACTCTTGAATATACAAGGATCAGCGGGCTGGTTTCAATGCGTAAATGAGGCTTCGACCTACCCATTCGACTTGAAAGCGTGAACCAGAGGGTCTGAAGCATGTATAACGCCCAAGAACTTGTCGGGCGGCTACTGTCTGCTGACAGCGGCAATTGCCTTGCATTACCTCGAGGCAGCCCGAGGCCAAGGACTGATCTACAAAAGGCGAATTCCCAAAGGGGAACCGAGATGGACATCTTGACGATCAATTCATGTTCGACTCAGATCTAGAGTAAACTTGAATTAAATTCAGATTTGGCACAAACCAGTTTTCCACAATTTGGGAGACTGGGAGGATAATGCTCGACTTTGGCGCCCAACGGGTTGACATAAACTTCGTGTCGCTAATCCGAGTCTGGTTTTCACTTACTACTGGTGAAACCCTGGGGCGTCTACTGTACCATTTCCACACCAGCCCTTCACATCGTGTTTAAAACTCGTCCCACAGGGACGGGTTGCTGTATGTGTGCTGATAACTTGAGGACAGTCTGGCTGACATTGTTCTCGCCGCAATCGGAGCACTGCAAGTGCATGTTGTGTATGCAATGAACCAGGAAGTGTGGCATTTAAAAATGCACCATTGGGTCCTGGGATAGCCAGACATCTCGTACTATTTTCATTCTTCTTCTTCTTTTCTTCTGCTGCTCCTCTTTTTTTCGTGATGGCCGATAAGGAGGACCCACTTCTTGCTGGTGGCGGCGGCGTTGTTGCTGGTGTTGTTGGGCCTCCTCCGCCTGCTCCTGCCCTACAACCACAGTCCACAATCGCTCGTGCTACTTCGACTGTTCGCATTCTCCTAGGACGTATGCCAGAGGTTAAACCTCCCGTACCATCCATCGATCCATCGAGGTGGATTTTGGTACGTGTTTGGTTTTACGCGCTCCGCGAGGAAAGCTGATTTTTGTTCAGTCTTCGTTCTATAGTCTCGGCAAGGGCATGTTGGGCGGACCCGCGGATATCGATGATAGGCTTCTCGTGGTAAGCCGAGCTAGCCATATCCTATATGCACTCCAATTCTTCATGTTCTTTTACAGCTCCCCAAAGCTATGGAGTATATGTCGACATTGCCCACTCGCTCAGTGGACTTGCAAACCAAAGTCAGCAAGACTATAATTGAGCTATGTCTGTATACATTTTATCCCGTAGAAAGTCCTATATTGAGTATTTGGTTGATACTGGCAGTGCACAGCAAGCAACGACCTCCGGCCGAAATTTCGACGTATTCTGGTCATTCGGTAACCCGCAGCGTTGCCAAACCCAATCCGCTCAGGGATTTTCCAAATCCCGGGAAAGTTTTTGATAGCCTGCTTAGAAGCACAGATGTATGCAGCTGGCCAACATCCGATCCTAGATCCCGACCATTATTTAACATTATATCTTTTCACAGAGGGTCGATCACCCTAATGGGATTTCTAACACGCTGATTGCCTTCGCAACAATCTTGAAAGTATGTTGCCCCATATCCTGTCGATTTTTTGTCCGACTTGCCATTGATATCGTGACCACGCATAGCTCTCTATCTCCAGCAGCAGGTCTGCATTGTCTCTATCACCTCTGTACGGCTCGAATGAAGACGAAGAGAACGCGGTACGCTTGAAAGATGGTAGCGGGATGTTATCACCCGACTGTTACTACGAGGACTGTACCCTGTTTCTATCACCCGTGGTGTCGGCACTTTTGATTCTTTGGAATAGGAACCACAATGTACGTCCTTTGTATTTCAATGGAAATGATGACATCTGCTAATCGTGTCATGGAAAAGTACATCGCACACCGCCTGCTTGAGAACAACGAGCAGAAGCGATGGAGGGACCCCTCAACACTTCCTTCACCTATTGGTGATGAACCTCACCCCGAATCAACCATACAGGACGACGAGATCTTCAAAATGGCCCGTCTGATAAACCGCCAGGCATTCAGGAACGTTGTCGTCGAGGACTTCCTGAAAGGACTTCTTGGACTGGCTAACGTGGGAAGCAGCGCAGGCCTAGACTTGTTCAAAGTAGCCGACATCCCATCTCTTTCCCATATGTAGCTAATCGTGCACTTTGTAAATCTAGGAGTCTGCGTCTAACGTCGAGGAGAACGGGGCTGAGGGCCGGGGCCGTACATCTGGTGTCGAATTCGATCTTCTCTACAATGTATGCCCGTTTTTTCTTGAGCTATCTGATAATCCTGATGCATCTCTCGTCCTTCACAGTGGTCTGCAATGGCTTCTCTTTCGGAAGTGGAGAGGGCACAAAAGGGAATGGCAAGGCTTTTTCCGGGAAAATCTGTTGATGCTGTCAGTCCATTCATTCTTCGCTTCTCATGATGTACACGCCTTAGTCTTTCACTCACGCTCCCTTACAGATCACACTAGATGACTTCGAAGCTGCCATTGAAACCAGCAGGGCAGAAATGAATCAAGACCCACGAAACCACGGCATTCCGGGGTATGTATTTTTCTGCTTGGCTTGTATGGCCAGGATTGTTGATATTATGTTATTGATATATTTTTGAAGTCTTCGACGGGGAGATGACGGTCGGTTCTCCGACAACGACATCGCCCGCGTCTTGCAAACAGCCACAGAGTCCATCGCCGCCGCACCGCGAGGTCGTGGTACTGCTTCCTGTATGCGAGTCATGGAGATGATCGTCATGAAGCAGGCAAGGGACTGGAACGTGTGCTCGCTAAATGAATTTCGGAAGTTTTTGGGGCTCAAACGTTTGTCCAGTCTTCTCCTGGTTTTAATTCTACTCTGACAGTAAAGAACCAAAGCTTTCAGTACCTTCAAGGAATGGTCTTCGTCTCCGGAAATCGTCACCGCTGCAATGGATCTATACGGAGAAGTTGACAATCTGGAACTCTACGTATGTAATAACTTGTCACACAGTTATATTTGCTTATTGAAATTATTACTCTGCCAGCCTGGTCTCCAGGCGGAAGATGGCATGCCAGGTTCCGGTTTCCGTATGGGTTACACAATGGTAAGAATCCCGATGTCCTTAGCGCTAAAAACTGACCGTCTTACTTGATGCTAGACATATGCCCTACTGGTCGATATTGTGAGTACACGCCAGGCTTATCAATGAGTCTGTTTGATATTATGTTCTTTCAAGGTCACTTCCGTCCGCAGTGCCGCTACACTTACAGGTATGGGCTAATTGGTTCACTCGATCTTCATTTATTAAACTCTTTCAATCAGCAAAAGAGCTGTCAGAGTGGGGTTCTCAAGAATGTACCGTCAAGTCAAACAATGGGGCCTTTGGTGCCGCACTGCCGAAAAGTAAATATCACGTTCTGTTTGGCCAGGGGATAGTTATTCATATCTTCAACCAGTTTTTCTTCGCAATCTGCCTCACAACTACCCAAGCGACAACGTATATGGCTTCTTTCCATTCACTTTACCGACCACCGTCAAGGATGTTTTGGACCCCCACGTATCCAAGTTGTACGACTGGGACAAACCTCGACCTCGATATATCAAATCCTTGGAGACTCGTAGCGCAATCAGCCACGTTTTCAATAATCCGGCCGTGTATTCTACAACCTATGGTCCCCGCTTCAAGCTGCTGACGAATGGGTACGGGTGCGTTAAAAATTCCTATCATCACTCATAATCGAGACCAACCATGCACCCCTAGCTTTCTCTTGGGCATGGACAACGAGAAGCTGTGAGTGTTTAAATACTTTGATATCCTGACTTCTCAAACCATGTCTCTTTTAGCCATGACGAGGAGCAAATCATGGTAAGCGCTCTCCCTTGCATCACGAGCACACACTGATCAACAATTTCGTGGCCGCAAGATTTTGTCTGCCCTTCTTCCTGATCGTGGACAGCTGTCCAAGTACGCCAGGTTCTTTGCCAGAACGGCGGAAATGATTCTCGAGAAGAAGGGGTGAGTCTGCAAATCGTTGTACTACGCACCCTCTGATGTTCTCCTATTGTAGCAATCACGACATTGACATCATCGGAGATGTAATCAATGCGACCTGTGCCAGCTGGGTGTATCAAACGATAGTAAGTTATTACAACTCATCCATGTTTCTACTCACTATCAATGACTATCATATTATTTTAGTGTGGCCCGCTTCTTTCCCGGGGTTCAGAAAAAGAAGTGAAAGTCCTCGAGGCGGAGACTTGGGGCAGGCTCGTGGATATCCATAAGTGAGTCTGGACTTGTTGTACTGACATGGAAACCTTCTCACATATTATAGTTTCATATTCGACAATGCCAATGCCGAAGATGGCTGGGCAGTCCGTGAGAAGGCCTTAGCTGCTAGCAAGGTGCTAATGGGTCAGATTGGGGATCAACTAGACGCCGTACTCAATACGAAATCCTATGAGGAGGTGAGTTGCTGTATTTTATGATCGTCCGTACTGTGATTCTGAAGTTGCTACAGGGGTTCATGGAACTGGTCACTCGCGTCTATGCAGAACTGCGCCAAGCCCAGGAAGTAGGAAAGGAAAAAATCACACCTCGGGGATTTCTAGCGAGACTCTATAAGTCAAGTGGGGCAGTCGGGAACTTGAACAGCGCTTTCGGAAGTTTCCGACGTGTCAAAATGCTGAACGAATTCAAAGACCTCAAACTCCAGGGCAGCGATGAAGAGAGCTTTACCGAACGCAGGGTCGTCGCCAACGCTCTGGGACTAAGTGTTATGTCTTCGGTTAGTTTCGCAGAAGGTAGTCGTACTTTTCACTTAACAAAATTATTCCATGGATCTCATCACTGCAACTAACTTAGTTTGTGCAAATGCCGTTGATTTCTACCTTGCGGAAGAGCGGCATGATGAGAGGGCAAAAATCATCAAGCTTGCACTTGCCAACGATCCCAAAGACAACCCCACTGTCATGGGATATATCCGCGAAGCCCAAAGTGAGAATTTACCTGTCCCGATTTGATGGTATCATTCATTGTCTCTCGAGCAGGATTGCAGCAGTCCCCGGGCCTCTTCCGCGTGGCCGAGAAGGACGCCGTCATTCCTCGTGGGAATGGACTCGATGACATCAATGTTACCAAAGGGGATCTTATATTTGCCAATTTCACAAAGGCGCACATGAATGTATGTGCTTCTCGCACGTCGTTGTGATGGTTAATGTAACCTTTCTATCAAGACCGCAGACTTTCCTAACCCCGAACGCGTAGTCTGCACGCGGAAAACGCCTTCAATCCAAGGTATGGGCCTTCACAAGTGCCCGGGTATCTCATTCGTCGACGAGGTCAATATTTCATTGATAGTCACTTCCAACCGTATCTCATTATGTTTCATAGACAATGCCGGAGGTAATCTTTTGTTAGTCCTCGCATATAACCGCACTCGACCACGTATTACTTTCGCAGATATTCAAGGTTATCTTCCGCTTGAAAAATCTTCGACGCAAAGGTGGACGGTTGGTAGGACGTCCAGCGCCACTTGATGTATGTTGCGGCATATTTGATAGGATGCATTTTCGTGCTGACCGATTATCTGCACAGGCAGATGTCCAGGTCCATGTAAGACGGGCACGCAAGATGGCGTCTGCCTCTCGATCCATGTTTCTACAGGTCAGTTTTCCGTTTGACGCGCATTCGACGGACTCTGATTATTTTTGCAGCATGAAGGGTGCGCAATCTGTGTGGTAGATATGGATCTCGCTGACCCCATTTCACAGCCTCATTCAAACCAGGGTTCTCCCAAAGTGGCAAGAACCGCATGAACTTGCCAATCTTACACCGTTGCTGCAGAAAATCAGGAAATTTGCCAACTCGGTCTTAGTTACCTTTGCAGCGTTTTGCATCTTATGCGCCATTATCTGTTCGACGTCTCTCATCTCCGTGAAGACTCTTCATCGGCTGACATTCTCTTCATTAGACTCCTGCATCACTATGTTGGGGAACCGGCACTCGCTGCGAATATCGTCAGAGCCTCTCAAGGCTGCGCCGCCGCCTGTGGTCGCATGCAAAGCTCCCGTGGTATTCGATCCTTACCATATCCTCACAATACTGCCAGGTCCTGACGGCAAGCCCATTCCCATCGAATATACATACAAGAGCCGGAAGCCGCATCAGCTCACTGTCATCGACGTCGATAAGCGTGACACTCGACTCGCGGTGTTCATCGATGGCCATCCACGAGGACTGACCCGCGATTTCGACTTGAACAAATCGGTCGATTGCGGAGACGATTGGATTGCTTGTCTGAACCAAGGGTTCAGTGCTGGCGTTATCGTTGTACCGCCAGGGAAGCATACGATCAAACTTGCTTGGGCAGGCAAAGGTATTTCATGGAGCTATTTCCTCCAGAATCTCACTGACAGAATTCACACTCTGATAATCAGATTACGTGGCCAACACAGAGGAGATTGACTGGGGACTCGAACGCAGCCGTCGCTTCTTATTGCAGCGCGAGAACTGCTCTTGAGGTTGCACCCGTGCTCGCAGGACCGTAATGATACTTGAATGATACCCTTTGTTACTGTATACATGCCACCTTATGTTGCTTGTACTGTGTACATTATTTATATCCGGGACGCTGGCGCGTGTTTCTCGGCCACTGTGACCAAATAAAGAAAATGTGACAATGTGATGTTGGAAACTTGAAGACGATAAGCGCCTCAAAACTCCGCCAGGTCGCCGCAACCTGATTGGCATCGGCCACATGGATCGATGTTCATCCAGTATCAACTTCCCTCTAGGCCGATGAGAACAATCATCTAGAGCGGTTTCCCATGTGTTACTTGTTGTGTAATACATCGTTCGATGGTTTTCTCCAGTTCAACATCGAGGACATTCACTAGGCCTTCGCGCCGCACGTTTATTTGACGGCCTGCGCCTCGACTCTTGGATCAACGCATGTTCTCCCCGTGCAGTACTCATAAGGCTATATATATAGTTCTCTCGTTTGAATAGGTCATCTGCCACAAGTCGTTTCGGCACCCGGCGCCAGCATATTAAGCGCCAAACTCCTCAGATCGTCCGCTCCTTCAAGTCGATTTCTGCTTTCTAGAAGCTCTAAATAGACTCAGAGGCAGAAGAGATGCGGCTAATCACAGATATACTCCGTTTCCTTTGGAATTTATTTGACTACATCATCTTGCTGCAGATGGGCCGGACCTATCTGTCTCGCTTCCGCGAGTTCAGCCATAACGAACGCGATGTGAGCGGATGGCGTACACAGCAACAGAGAGAATGGGATCGACTGTCAACAGCGGTAAGAGCTCCTCGGGTCACTTCATCGCGATACTTATAAATGCGGCATGCCCACAGCTCGCTCTCCTCACCACAATGAGCGCAGCAATCCTCTCAATCACGCCCCATGCACCTGCTTTGGCTACCGCCCTTTGGCTAGGCGGAGCAGGTCTAAGCGCGTGCGGTCTTTTTATCGTCAATTACTTCCCATTCAAATCATTCTCGATCCGTAACGACGTAATGATCAAAATAGTGAGGGAGGACAATCACTACATCAACACAACGCTGCTAGCGGCGGCTGTAGCCAGCCCAGTGATTATGACCCTTTGGTCTGCGATTCTGTTCATAGTCGGCACAATTGACTATATTATTGAAATACCACTTGGAGGGACACAGTATATATTGTTGGCCCTCATACCAATCGGGTTAGGTCTAGTGGCGGTCACTGCAACCTTGACAGTGGGTCGAGTTATCGGTAAACGTGTTGAAACTCAGGTGCGCCTGTTTTTGGCATATCTGCTTTTGGATGCACCTGAACTGAGTAGTTTTCCAGCTGGACCTTAGCGATAAGGAAATGTCGCCAACTTTCTGATAGACCATTTATGAATTATGACCTTTACTTATTGGTGCTATGTTTGCTGCATAATATGAGGATGTATTGTCAGTTAGGTTCCAAAATTCCTTTTCTTCCCTCTTCGTTTAAGTACAGTCGGGAATTGTCGCATGAGAAGTGACGAGGGTTGCAAAACAAACGCACAATAAGCCATCAGGCGATGCAGCATATCGAGGCTTCGCCAGTCCGTGAGCGGGCGAGCACCGTCGTTTGGAGAGTACGATTTGAGCTTTTTCACAAGGAGAATACACAAGAAAAACAATGTAGCAGGCTGCAACACAGTTGTTAATGTCGCGGACATAATCTCGGCATACCAAATCTCAATTTGATGGTTTTACTTCAGGCGTGTCACGGTGACGAATCAATCGAAATTGTTGCGAAATTGTACAGTACTTTGCTATAAGCCTGTATTTTTACTCAGAAACCACACAGAAGACCAAAGCATTTCGAGGTTATGTCAACCTAAGTCTCTTGTTTGCGTTCTCCTGCGACTCCGAACTATCTAAATCGAGCAATCGTTTATTCGTCGTCTGGAGAGGATCAAAAGATGTGTCGGATGTCTTTCGATAAATTTCTGGGATTCAAAAAACTGTTAGCCAAACCTAATATTCGTAAGCGAATGATCCTGACCTCTTTCGGAAGCTCTAACATCCATGTCGACCGCAGGAGGACAGAATGGGTGCCCAGCTAGATTTGATCGTAACCTCAGAATAAAGGAATCATCCCAATCGGAAGGGGGCCGAGAATCTTTGATCAGCTCCAGCTTGTCCCGTAGACGCTGAACAACTGTTGTCGCAGTCGGCCGTTTGTCGGGCATGCGGTTCCAGCATGCCTCCATTAAAAGCCATATATCATCATCAAGCCCACGACTAAGACGAAGTTGATCAGGCAGCGGAATGGGCTTCTTGCCATTACACACTAGGAGAATTACGCTGTTATGATGCATAATCTCATAATGCGGGATGCGACCAGAAAAAATCTATAATTTTGTTCAAAAAAACTGACACCCACAATTTCACCGAATTTTACCTCATAACAGACGCAAGCAAACGAGTAGATGTCACTAGCTCGTGTGCTGGTGGCGATGACCGTATTGCCCGCTGTTTCAGGGGCGAGAAGTTCAGGAGCTTCCCATCTTATAGTCCCCGTTGCGCGAGCGTTTGAACTCGAGGATTGTTGGAGGACCCGAGACTCTCCTGCAGCAGAAAGGCCGAAGTCCACCAAACACGCTCGGTGGGATGGCGTAACAAGAATGTTGGCCTGTCTCAAAAGTAAACATTGTGGTATTTGCTCCGGATATTGAACCCTCACCCCTTTCAAGTCACCGTGCATGATATAGGGTTTTAAAGTATGGAGATACTCTAAACCCTGTGCAACATCTAGCGTCTGATTCGTTGGGATGATTTTGAGTGGCGCCATTACAATGATTACATAGCAATCATTTTACACACCAAAAGGACACGATTGGCATTGGGATTTTGCTCCAAGAAGTGGGTGATCGTGCCGTTCTCCATCCAGGGCGAGACCAGACAGACCAGAGTACGATTGTTGTTCAAGTGGTATACCCCATAGAACGGTACCACATTTGGATGAGAGAGTTGCCGCCAAATCACAACTTCATGAGAGAAGTCCTGATGTGAGGTGGTCCGTTAAAATAAGTGACACCTGAGAAATATGGTTGCTCACCTTCAGGACTTTGGTCACGTTGGATCCGTTGATCCTCAATTGCTTAACAGCAATGGCAGAGCCTTGAATAGCACCCTTTCGAATATCTCCAAAGGTCCCTACCACATCCACATAAGCACCGTCGAGCTCAAGGTCTCTCAACACCAGACATTCAGGGTACAGGCCCGATTTTCGTGAAAGTTGAAACAGTGCCCCTTGAAACTGACTTTTGAATACAGGGGTCACTTGAGGATAATCCAGAAACTGAGAAAGATCATATATAAACAATGTTAAAAAATATGCAAACTGGCGTACTGCCTGAAGAAGATTGAGGAGCGCCTGTGCTTCTTTGCCTTGGCAGGACATGAAGGATCTGCGGCCAGCAGGATAATTGAGTATATTCGACATGCGTGCACAGATGGCAAGAATATCCAGGTCAAGCAATTCCCTGAGATTATCGCCAGTATCGCAAGCATGTGGCGTGTAGTGAAAGTATTCCGGAGTCTGAGTAGTTGACGCTTGATAACGAGCATTCTTGGTACTTCGTAGCAATGCCCAGAGCTGCCCATAAATGATGCGATGATTTAGTATGCTGTTTATGTCGTCCCATGTTGTCCATGCAGCCATTGATGTCTTCAAAATATACAATAATCTGAACAACCATCAGAGAATGGAACAAGAGTGTGAGTCGAATAGCACCTGTCGTCGTCTTCACAAAGCTTTACGTGGGCGAAAGTGTAAACGAGAAAACGCTACGGAAAGACACTTTTGGCTTCTGCTAATTTAAAATAAAACATGAAATTCGGCGTACCTGGTAAATGGGAATACCCAACACGAGATCGAAACATTGTGATTGTTCGCGCTCGGTGAATGCAGAAAAGTTCGCAACCTTAGCAAGGATGTCTTGGCTGTATGCCTCCAACCACCGGGGAGTATGTCTCGCATTGTCCGGGTCCACTTCCTGCATGAACGTCTTCAGTGCAATTTCCAACGAATAAACAGAGTTTATTCCTGCTTTGCCTGATTTCAGTCTCCATTGCGGTGCTGCTTTGCAGGCATCGCAAGAGCGATCTGACCATGTTAAATATGTATCAATCCCGGTGATAGGGATGCTATCATTATAATGCAGCCACCACCTAAGTGCAGCGTATAGGGCCATGGTTGACTCTGAGTGCCGATAGCATCTATGTCCGGAGGAGACAACTGTCCTGCGGAACTTCGCAGTCGCAGCTGTCAGTTGTATCGATGGAAAGTTCAGAGCGCTAACCAGATCTCCCAATAGCTGCATTCTTGAAAACCAAGCTGCGTCGAGAGGGGCAACTCGTGAATACACTTTCCGGTCGCCAGGTTCTAAATTCTCCAGGAAGAACCAGACCATGCTGCCTATCCAAAGGAGTCCATCCTTGGGAAGTGAAAGTGGCGCAGTGGCACGGAAATGATAGGGCGAGCCGTCATCTTCATTGCGGCGGTGTACTGTTGCAACTTGGAGGCGTCGCTAGTCATCTACTGTGAGGCGTGTTAAGCGGTGGCGCCAGCTATATGGAAATTTGTTGAGCCACGGAGCGCAATCGGCAGATGGTTGCGGCATGGTTATGTTCCGTTCCAGCCACTTGTTTTCTTCACGGCTCCACGACCAGATGTCAAGAAACTCATCTCTACTGGCTGCTCCAATTTGAGAAAGCAACCGTTGCACAGTCGTAATTGTACCGGAACATGACAGTGCGTGGTCGAAGACAAACCAGATCGTGACAAGCCACATTGGAGGCTCAGGATCAGGGGCGCAAACGTCGTCGATGCAGTCTGTTGGTGCAAGCGATGGCATGAACTCCCACACAGATTCAGGCGAGTTGTTGAGGACCATTGTATCGTTAAACATTGACCGAAGACTAGGAGTAAAGTGCGTCAAGACAATGGGAGGAATACTGTCACTACGTGGTTCCAAATGTTTATCGATTCTATAAAGTCTCACTGTTCAATTCAAATGCCCGGAAAGTAATTGACAAACTGACCTGCGGATGCAGCCGTCAAAGCATCGCCATGAACCAATCATTTCCTGACAAACAACTTTGATGTCTTGAACATCGTAGAACATCGAAAGATAGGCCATCCATTCGCCTTGTTCGTTGAACCACTCCTTTATTTCATAGCAGTAGTTGTCGTCGTCCATGATCTCAGGGAGATAGCTGTGAAAACGATCGAACAGGAGGTGAATTTGAATCCAGCGATCCAAAAGTCCATCTGCACTATCACCCAGGAGCAGCCTTCTTACTCCTCTTTTCTTGTCGGCTTCGCGCATTGGCTTCGAGAGGATAAGAAGCCATATGAAGGCACGAATGCGTTCCGCAGTAAAGTGTGGCTTTCCAAGTACGCTTTCCCCATCGACACAAGGCGTACTCGGTAAATTTCGATCAAGTCGTCGCCGGATTGCACGCATAGCATGATTCCAGTCATTGGTTGTAAGATCTGCGACAGACTCCCGCAACGTCGCTGCATACAAAAAAACTGGAGCATTATACTCCAGATCAGATGCTTTTTGCACCCGAAAGAGTAAAGTTGACAGCGACACTTCGTCTCCGTCCTCCCATAGCCAAAGACCTTCACCTTGATCATCGCCTTCGATGATTTTCAGCCAAGTCTCCATGGCAATGTCGTGAACCTTATCGCACCACATGTAGACAATGTGCCATAGAAGGCCTAGCCTGACATGCGGATGTCCTTGGTCCGAGCGACTCAGCCTTTCGGCACATCGAATGTCGTCCTGCAGTGGGCCACGGGTCAGCGAGGGTCGAAGGTCGATTATGTCACGAATAAGTGTCTTAACGATGGGGGAGTTCGACAGAGTTCCCTCGTTGGAAGACAAATCTGGTTGAAACGGTGGATTTAAGTGCGACTGATCAGGTGCCGTGGACGTTGAAGAGGGACGATCCAAAGGCTGGTAAATGTGAACGACCAGGTTCTTTACGGTATCTTCTAATGCTTTGATTCTCTGCTTCAACTGCTCGTTCTCTCTAACCGGTTCAGAAACGTCGGAGCTTTGGTTATCTTCGCCAGTGGTATCGCTCCGGAGCATTGTTTGATTTCAGGTTCGTCACGTTTTAATGATGTAGATGACTGGTTGACTTGAAATGAAAAGCTGTGAACGCTGCAGCTTTAAGTACGACCAGTTTACGGCAAGTCACAACAGGTCGCGCAACCGTTGACAGGGCCATCGGAATATATCAAATGGAACCTTTGCTGTGTGACCTACATAGCCGCCCAAAGGCAGTTGTTACAATCACCTCGGAATGTCATGCGCAGGACCCACTGGTTATCTTTCTGGAACGTTGTTGTCATTAGGGCAAGGCGACACTTCACGATGAAGGGATTTCTACCGTTTGCCAGTTCGAAGTAGGTTTCAAACATTTCGGCCATCCGAGCTAGTAATGCCAATTTGAAGCGCGGAAGAGTGACGGAAAAAGAGGCCATCCGGCGGAATTTTTCCGTGGTAGATTATGCAGTGCACTTCGAGTCAGCTCTACTCAGCTACGACGCTTTGATGTGTAGAACAAGTTGTCCCTGAATCGCGACATCCCTTCTGTTATCACGAACTGGCCTGCATTGAATGTGAGCTCGTCCCCACTTACGTTCGGGTATAGGGGGAACGGTCGATCGTCCTCACGTACTATCACGAATGTCCTGAGGCACGAAGCTGAAAGGGTGATATCGTGCCCTGCCTTTGGGAGACTACCTCACCTGAGCATTAAATAATATTGCTCGAAATCAGGCATGCTACTTCCAAATTCCCTTTTTCCTCAGTAAGGGAGTTCGATTATCTTTCCTCTTCAACTAACGTCCGAGTGGATCCTCCTTACTACGTGCAACGCTCCTGCGGCTGCTTATTTATTAGACTGAATTATTTCTTTGATAGAGACGTGACCTAGTACTGCGTTTGCTGTGAAACGCGAGGAGCTTCGTTAAGATGTGGATTCGGGGTGTGCGGGTGGAAAAAATAGTTTCGTTCTCCCACGAAGAGGCCGTTCTACTGCCCCACTCTCAGAAACCCTGGGGCCTGGATATTAGCAAGACTCATAATAATGCGAAACCCACTTCAAATACAAAACACAGAGGGAAGAAGTCGCGATCAATACCTATAGCACGGATTCAAGTGTGGAAGTGCTACTTCGCATATAAGACTTCTGAAGTATGTGGGATTCCAAAAATGTATGGCTGTGTCGGTGCGAATAGCCAATGCCGTGCGTGGTCTGCACAGGGGGTAGTAGCCGGGTTTGCATATGCATCTCCTAGCTGATGGTATGTTCAAAAAATTTAAAATGTGTGAATTCGACCGCTGGTAAGGCCCATATGGGACCGCGAGTGTTGTCTGAAAGACACGGAAGACGTATAGCCCGGTTTATTGCTCATCTGCCATTACATACATAGGATGTGCGAGGGAAAAAATAATGAGATGGATATCACTACAATACAGATGAGGACAGGGAAATGGAAGCGGAACAAGCAAGCCATCAAGACAACAACAACAAAAAAGGATAATTAAGGGAAAGCAGAAAGACCAGTGGAAGTGAGATCGAATCGAAAGTGCACGGAAAAAATGGAAGCATATGTACGCAATAAAAATCGAGAGACAAGCCTATGTTATCATATTGAGTGACTCAGGTCTATCCCTGATGACCTCTCGAAGGTCAGTCATCTTCAGAACTTCCTGTCGATAATGAAGCGACAGCGGCTTGCTTCTTGAGCTCGTCTTGCCTTTGCCAGATGAGTTCTGCCCACAGCGGGTTGGGTGGAATGTGGCCGACGAGCGCACGAAGGACTTCCAACCTGTCATTGTTCGTTAGCAAAGAACGCATAATCTCGACAGGTATGACAGACCATTTAGCTTTCTCCTCGTCGGTATCAGCGAAGAACACAATTTCTTCATCATTCGGGAATATCAGACGGAACGATCGCTCGACGCCACCCAAGCCATCATAGTCATCTCGACTGCGAGCAGCTGCAGAACTGAGTGGGTCTGCTTGATCATCTTCGACCGCTATGGCCTTTTTGAGCCCGATCGTGGCGGTGGCTTTCTTCGTGACGTCATTGAAAGCAACTAGATTTGCGCCAATTACTCGCAACTGTCGACGCCGCCATGTCTAAAGAAAGGACCCATCAGTACAGCTCATTCATAAACAAGGGATGTAAAGAACATACCGTGCAATCACCGCCCTGTTGTGTCAACGTGCCTTCGAAGTACGTCACTTTATGCCAATTTACATGTCTCAACCCGCGACTGCACTCTTCCAAGCTTTGTGGAAGCTGATCGGAAGGTACACCAGGCAAAGCTGGGAGTCTGAACACCTGCAGCACGAGTTCGCCAACCTGCAGCGTAGACATGGCGCCACCAACCTCTATCCGCTGTCCAATGAGCGGATAGCTAGTCTCGAATAACTTCGTATCGCATCGAGCAGCGATATCCTTGAAAGAAATAAACGCGCGGGCGAGGGTACCATCCGGTTTGAGATACCGAGCAAGGTTATCAGGTATAGATGGCGCGGCAATTTTTGCCGCATTTTTTGATTTCTTGGGTGATGAGAAGAAAGCGCGCATACCCCCTTTGGATATTGGAGCAGCGGGTGGTTGGGCGGGGGTGGGAACGATGGTTTTGAACATGGAGATGATGTGAGGATCGCGTCGGATCTTCAGAGTAAGTGTAAACTCCAGCTTGCTATGTTCGATCCTGGACGGGGGGGGTAAGTTTAAAATCTACCCAAAGAAACGACGCGTCTTACAGCTCGAACTCCTGATCTATACGGCTATCCCGATCAAACTGACACTCGGGGGTAGTAACGAAATGTATTCCGTTATTGAGCGTGCAAGTGACAGCGGTTGCTTGCTGCGGTAAAGGAACATTGACGCCGCTGAGACCGATCACTACAAAACATACGAAAAAAATCTTCCCGTGAGTATTCACAAATCGCCTCGTCTTATAGAGACGCGTTTTACCTCTGACGAATACCTTGCCGTGCGCCTTGCCAGGCTTTTCTTGTGCGCGATACTCCTTGATTTGTTTCGAATACTCGTTCTAATAGACCCCCATCAGCTCCGTGCGCAGAAAAGCGAAGTCATCAACGCATTACCATATCAGACGGCCTCCTCACAGGTCTCCACGCCTTTCCGGCATCAACATCCCCAGCACTCTCCATATGCTCAATACGACGCTCATCAGACGAAGCGTATATCGTCGCCTGCTCCTTGACAAGGTATTTCTGTTTGTCCCCAATCAGTAATCGCCCAAAATAACACCGCATA